>KZ308223.1:572228-668618 GCA_000376725.2 Ladona fulva
GTAACTCGCTCTTACTGGAATAGATGGGGAATCTCAAAAGCGGTTTTTCAAGTATTTCCGCCTCAGAAACCCTTCGTACTCTTAAAAATTACAATAAAAACATCTCCACTGGGCGAAAAAGGGAATATAAAGTCTGTAAAGGGACTATTGGGGCTATTATATCCATCAGAATATAATACAATGTTTATGCATATAATATATTCAGAAGTTCTCACGTTTCCTGGATTAATAAACACTATATTTTACATATATTTGTATGGAAGCCTTCTACAATGTAATTTAATGAGAAGAAATAAGGAAAATAACAATTCTACCTTTACCACAGTAATTTTTATTATACCACCATGGTTTCTTCAGTTCATCATTAGAGTCGAAACCACAGAAACATAATAAATATTACTGTGGTAATGGTAGAAATGTTCTTTATATTTTGCAGATGGCAAACAAAATATCTGTTATAAATTTTGTAATGTCCCATATTTTTTCTTTATTTGCAAAAAAATAGTTATCACGTAATCAGGAAGCAGAGAAATAGGTTGCGGATAGCTAAGTGGGTAGCGCGTTCGCCTTTGGTGAAAGTAGTCACGGGTTTTGTTTCTGTTGAGGGCCCGTAAGTGCGGAATAGCCTTAGCTATCCAAGCAACTATAAAAATATTGCTAGAAAGAAGGCACTCGGGCCCCCTTTCGGCCCTGTATCTGTATACATATGCTTGCAATTGCGCTAAGTACGCTCATATAGTTGCCCCACATTGTTTTCGGAATGCTTCTCAAGATTCCGCACCGTCATGCTCCGCTGTGTCATGCGTGAATAGACCAGCAGAATTTGAAGGTGAGGGTCCAAGCAGGGCCTGCCCGCGGTCTAGCTGCAGGCGTCTGCAGGGTCAGCAGGCAGAGAGAACCCTTGTCCCTTGAGGATACACATGGCTCTCCAGCCTTCCCTCTGCAAAAATCACACAACCGACCCCGCTATTCATGCGCCTCTTTTAGCCGGCGGGGCTTTACGGATGAGGGCTTAGATTGGGAAGAGCCGAAAGAAATGGGCAAGTCTTGCGCGGTTGAGGCGAGACAGTTATTGCCACGTGGAGGGAGGAATGGGATTTTAAGGATGAGAGTGGTGGGCCCATGAAAGGCGTTGGTCGAATTGTGGGCGAAGGTTTGGGCATTCTGGGTGGGATGTTCTGGTTCACTGCGTCAGTAAGAGCGTAGGGAAGAAAAACTTCGAAAGGATGCAAGCATTATTGGGAATTTCAGACTCATTGTTTGAGTCTCCTCCTGGCGCCCTACTTTGGTAGTTAATTTCAGAATATGATCCTTATTATTTTCTATAAAACCCAGAAGAGGCTATCTAATTACCTTAAGCTTTCTTATTATTTATTGCACTGTATGTATTGAATTTTCCGCAGACGAAAAGTCAGGTGGCGACGCTAACTTACACAATAATGAATGTATAGCAAACAAAATCAACGTTACAAAGTTCTTCATAAACAACTACAGAGCATTAGTATCAAACCACCTCCTCCACTAAGTACAATATTTTGAAAGCTATGCAAATTTACTATTTAAACAGCTCTAATTTACAAAATAACTCTCACTTAACCACTCCAAACACCATGTTCATTTAATAATTAACTCGAGCAAGTCACCAGAATCCTTACATGCACAAATACAGGAAATCAATACATAAATTAAGAGACATTGCTCTCTCAATAAAATATTTAAAAGGGAACGTATTAAATTGTTATAATTTATACATGAACTCAAAATTAACAAGAAATAGCATTTAAACTCGTGGTTAATACTGATCACGTATGAATATTCAGGGTTTCTGATAGGCCTTCACGGCTACCGTAGTGACCACGGGGCTCATGAATTGGGTTTAATCGTATGTACACCTTCTAAATCAACTTGAATATTTCCGTTGCACTTGTTTTCCTCAATCTGCAATGCACACTTTTGTTCATACGTATTCTTTGCTTCCTAGCTTTTATTTGCTCTTTTTCTCTCAAGCTTTATGTACTTAGAGCCACGGCTTTAAATCCACCATATCTCCCCTTTGAATTCCAATATCATATCAATTTATTCATAACTCGTTTTACATTTTTATTTACTACCTATATTGCTGTATCACAGTCGAAAATACTCGTGGCGATTTCAATGAACGAAATGATCTTCCAAGAATCAATTCTGCCCAAAACAAAGTATTTTGTTTACAAAAATACACAACGATTGAGCTACCTCTTCCTTCCTGAATGTTTTATAGAGTTCCATGTTTGTTAATTGATTTTAACAAACTTTCCTGTGTGTTTCTCTCTTCCTATTCTGGCTGGGATCATATTCAATTAGTAGTATTTTCTACGATGCATCACCATATATACAACGTGTATGCATGTATTATTATTATTGCTGTTGGAGAGGTGAGACCGAAATGGAATCTCTTACGCCAAATCTCTAGAGTCATTACAAATAATATCACAAAATCTTATTCATATCCGCAGCAATTTAATATAATTAACTTACATCTACTTTATTTANGCGAGATTGAACAAATTTCTTTGCAATTTCAAAAACTAGTTTTATTTCAAAGGGATATTGTGGTATTCCATATTGATGTAAATATGCATTTCTTATGATCAGAAAAATAACACACGATATATTATTTTCATGTGAGCTATTCTTATTATATATCACGTGTCTATAATTCATTTGTAAACTTCATTTGTCATCTCTGCTACTTGTCAAATTATTATTAAAGCCTAATTATTATTATGATTCAATATAAGGGATCTGCGACTCGCGATTCATCCGAAGGGAATCTCAAGTCTCGAATCAAATCTGGATCCGAATCGAATCAGAGATGCATAAGATAATCAAGGCTTCTTCATTCAGCATAATAAAATTATAATTTCAGAAACACGGCATCGTTAAGAGAATAGTCGGCCGGAGCGAGGAAAACCTTTGCGAC
Organism: Ladona fulva; assembly: GCA_000376725.2. NCBI lineage: Eukaryota > Metazoa > Arthropoda > Insecta > Odonata > Libellulidae > Ladona > Ladona fulva. The sequence goes on from KZ308223.1 coordinate 575,191, forward strand.
CGATGTTATTTCGCGTTAGTTAGGCCTGATCTTGAGTATGTATGTTGTGTATAGGACCCTGCCGATAAGTGCTGCATTCGGGAATTAGAAAAGGTGAGCGAAAGGCGATACGTTTTGAGAAGAATTTCCACGGTAAATCAGTGAGTGTTACAATGATACTTCAGGAGGGGAGATAGGAATATTTAGAAGTTAGAAGATTTAAAGAAACGATAAATTTACTAAATAAGTTCAGAGAAAGCCCGTTAACGGATAATGTAGCCGATATAATGCGATATAGGGCGTTTTGACACTGTGAGATAAATCAGAGATACACATAACTAATCGTTTCAAGAAAACATTTTTTCCTCGAACAATACGCGAAAGTAATCGACTAGGGAAGTAGAGTCATGGTGCATGCACCCTCTGCCGCAGGCCGCAAGGCGACCTTCAGGGTACTTACATAAGCATTGATAACGTTTGCGTATATACAAATACCTGTGCATTTAGCTACCGGCAAACTTTTCATTAGTTAAATTACGAATCTCAGAAGAAAGGGCAGAATGACGAGTTTATAAATTAAGATAGCCACGCTAAAACAGTAATTAGATCGCATTTAGTGCATCTGTTTTAACGATGAAGTTACGCATAGATGATTACGGGAGATGCGCAAACATTAGGTGCAGAAGACAGTGAAGTAACGTAGCGTTGTTTAACATGGGATGCCTGCGAACTCAATGACCGGAAAATTCGTTTTTATAAAAGTAATTTTAAATTACTTCGCAACATTCTCTTCTCTCAAGGCTCGAAAAAACTTGGATTATCATCAAGTATGACTTCCCTTCCGTCTACGAGTAACTGGTGTCAGATTTCCAAATGTATTCGCATAAATACGAGTACTTCTACTCGTATATATGTATGTACTTCTAGGAGGTGAGCCATTGTAACATGTGAATTATTCAACGGCGGGGATATTACTATCAGGCTAAAGCATTCAGTCATGCTTCAGGCTTGAAATAATGAGTTCCGCAGCACGTTTTCGTTTATTCAAAAGAAGGTTGGCTTTCGCTCCATTCTTTGAATTCGTCTATTTCATCTGATCCATATCGTACTCCAGCTATATTCTCGGTGTCGAATATTTGTGCTTCTCTTGCTTTAAATGTTTGCGCGACCTCGATTTTTTCTGTATGTCCCCGGCGAAGGAGCTAATCGATCCTTATGAAAATCTACATGAGGACAGGCTCCCCAGAAAAAGGACTCTCATGACAAGAGGAAATCTTTAATGGAACTGAATTCGTTCTCCTCATTTTGTGATTTTGTGGCCGAACTTGGAAGTGAAGGCATTATTGAAGAGAGAGGCCCCTCCCATCGCCACATCTTAAAATCCTTCATCCTTATCGGGAATTATATTTCAAAGGATAAAAAACGCGTTTACCCTTTTAGGGAAAGAATTTGAGGGAAATGTTTCTCGATCATTGAGAGACGCTCAAAGATAGGTTGTCATACCGGATTATTTTCTGAGTAATTTTTTCTAGGAGTCTGGGAAGGTTTGGAATTCTATTCCATTTCGAATCCGTAAGATCCGAACCCACTCGTAAATTTCGAATCAGCGCCAAGGTTGTCTTTATAATTGCAAGTGTCAAAGCCACGATCTAGTCTAGTAGAGGATCTAGATACAGCAGCGGATATTGAGAGTGAGCTGGAAATATTGGCGGATTCAAAGGGAGGAAAGGGGGCTGTAGCCCTCCCTTGATGACTTTGCAGTAATTTGCGTAGGATCTGATGAGGAACTTGAATTACTGTGAGACTGTGAAGTTTTCCCGTGATTGCTATACATCTACCACATTAATGGCGACAAAATGGCATTTTGAAATTTAGTTAGAGATGAGTTCATAAGGAAGTCGTCTCCTTTTGTCATGAGCAGATTCTCCTTTTGTCATGAGGAAATTGTCTTTTTTGTTATAAGGAAATTGTATTTTTGTAATAAGGAAATAGTCATTTCAAAATCAAGCATAAAATTAATATTTAGTGTTTAGTAAATTTTAATTTATTTTTAGTGGAATCACCCCCCGTTGGCAAGTTTTGCCCCCACCTTATCAAGTTCGTTTCCCTCCCTTTAGAGAATTTCTATATCGCCCCTGGTTAGAATGAACTCAGATTTTATTTTACAGCCTCTAAAAAGATTATATTTTTTGGTCAATTTCCTGCCAGTGAATAACCTTGAATCCTTTTTTACTTAGCACATTACGTATACCAGAGATGTCTTTTTTGTTAGCAATTGATTTATATAAGTCATTGTTCTAGTTTTTACCACTGTACTCTTTACAAAGACATTTTTTCCCACCATGAAAATAGAATTTCCTTCCGAGGTTTACAAACCTAAATGTTCAGAAACATTTGAGAATTGTCTTCATAAATACTTCGTTAACAGGATTAAGTTCAGGAAAACTAGGAGTTTGATAGGTAAAGTGAGTACGAGTAATGTCCACTTAAATGAGGCGTAGTGACGCTATAAAAAGACTTATCAAAGAACTGAAGAGAAGACACAATTTTATAATTTCCGCACGTTTCGTTGGAAACGTTAATTCCAAACGAGTGGAAATTACAGGGTTTTGTCCTTTCTTCAATTTTACAGTTTTTCACGAAGTCACGCCTTATTATACTGATTTCATACCCACCACCACCAATTTATTTCAAATACCAGGATGAATGCCATTATTCAACATCACTCATACCTCAGCGGATTTCATCTTACTACAGCCATGAGCAAGATTCGGACGAAATGAAATGAAGTATTCCTTTCATGGTACATGGTTTCCCGTTCATGGTACAAGATATGATAAAAGTTTAACCGAAGAAATTTATGAGGATTGAGTCGGGAACAGGTTGATTATTTGAGCTCACAATGTATAAGTTTGATTATTCATGGCACGGCGCTGCATTAGGGATATGGTATAGCAATGCAGCATTAGCAACGGGTGACACGTGGACAGTAGATCGACACCAATGACAACATATTGGAATTTTAAGACCGGACCCACTAAATCTCTATACAGATAACTAGAGGCGTATCCAGGGGTGGTTTTGGGGTTCAATCCCCCCCGAAGAACAATAACCAACAATAAATTACAGCATACGAGAGGATGGCCTCTCGCAATTATGTCATACAAATATCGCTCGAGATTCGCAGGGTATACATCTTATAATAAATGAGTTAATATTTTCACTAGATTTTAGGCGTAATTATTCTTGCTAGTGGATTGTAGACAATTCAGTGTTCAACACAAGGCGCCAAACCCCCCATGAAGAAATCCTGACTACGCCCCTGCAGATAGATATCCATATGCGTGTCGATGCTAGGTGAACATCGATAAATGTTGGCTTCCATTCAGAATTGAATGGTTTCTTCCTGGACTTCCTCCACTAAAGGCGAAAACTCTACCCACTTGTTATCCTGGGGCCCTTAGTTTGATTATATGTGTTGATTATTTTTTGTTTATGTTCTCGAATACTCCGGGCTCTTCCTGTTTTCTTATTTTGTCCTAGAGTTTTTGCTATTGAAGTGGTAAATGTTCCCGTTTCGCATCACCTGTCTCTGAAAATCCTACTCTGTAGATGATTCGTCTTCTAATCAGTAAAAATTTCTCTTGGCGAATTACAATATTATTCACTGAGAAAATATCAGAAAAAATTGAGTTCTATTAAGAAACACATGTTTGTGGTTAGCCATATTTTATCGAAAAACTCGATAAAGTAAAACGAGCACGATAAATGAAATCCGGTCATGAAGTGATAACCAGAGGAATATCAAAGTTTCCTCTGCTGATTTTACAGCTTCTCCGAGCTATTCAATAAATGCTGGAAGCGCGCGACGATATCTTTTACGGAAAATCCTCTCGAAAATGCTATTCGAACAGGGATCGGCCATCCGAAATTGAAGATTTTCGACCAGAACGTCATGAAGCCTAAGGAAAAGATCGATCCTGAAATATATATTCGAAAATACATTTTCATCCAACGTTTTTCGCTTCAGAGACGTTTTCTTCACGACCTCTCGGAGGCCGAGGGATCGCCGGAGGCTACCGCCTTCGGCAGTCGAACAGCCATTCCCTCGTGGCAGATACCCTCATCAGATGCCTCTACCCAAGGAACACGGAAGCATAAACGACACATTTCCCAGTGTCAAATTAATTGCATTTTCACACCCGGCCCCATAATAAAATCTCACGCCTCGTATCTTTCCGGGGCGTTAAAGGGAGAGCCACCCATACATTACGAATTGATTCCAACGTCAGGAGGTTCGGAAAGCCGTGGTAGTGGCCTCGATATCGCAGATGTCATTTACAAGATTTTCCTCGCGTGATTTCCCGAGGTAACGCTCCGAACGACATCTTTGAGTCAAAACCCTAGCGATTCCGTCCGTGACAACTTCACAAATGATGGAATTAAAGCGACTAAGTTACCACTCAGAGAATACCCTACCTCTTGCAGCGGAGCAAAATAGAGATTGCGTCGAGGAATCCCTGCTTTTCCGAATCTCCTTTTTGGAGAGGAGTGTCTTCATCTCTCAGGATCTTTAAGTCCTCAGACAGGATATCTATAGGATTGGAGATTTTATTCAAGCGTTGGCGACGCTAGTCCATATCTTCAGAGGTAACCTAGTAAAGCATTTGTGTTAGAACCGCCGGAGGAATATTCGCCCGATTTTAGCGTCGAGCAGAATTTTCCAAGAATTTAAAAACTAAAATCTTACTTTTTCTCACTCCAGGATATCGTATCGATTCCAGTTGAAAATTTTCAGATTTCTTATTTCACAAGATCCGGCGGAGGGCGTTTGTGCTGATATCCCGTGACATCGGGTGAAACAAATATTTTGATAATCTTTAACGCACTTTAACAACTTAATTTAAATTCAAGGTACATATGATTTGCTTCTTTTAGCGCATGCTTGATTATTTTCCGCCTAGGCCTATTTTATTTTTCTTTAATAGACTCACATACAGTGATGCCACCATTTTAGAGTGAATTTCGAACATTGAAATGTAACAAATTAATCGCTATATACATGGAATGCATGCACTAGCAATGCATTGACACAGTTAACTAAGCAATATGTACAAAATACAAATTAAGTGCAAAATTTTTCATATGAAAATTAATTCATACACTCTTTTAAGAAAGAGTAATGTGACAGTCTGAAAAGGTCTATGGAGGGAGGTGGGGAGTTCAGAAGCTTTGGAAGTCGATATAGTAGGGAATGCTGTGCGAGAGGAAATCTAAATGTAAGAACATGGAGAAGAGGAATGGGTCTAGTTGCCCTGGGCAGTGAAAGTAGCCCAGAAGGATCAAAATGGGAGTTTATTATATTTTAGATTAAGGAAAGATCCGATTTTACAAAAAACTGATTTGAACACTGAAAAACTAATTATTTTAGTGATATTAGAAAAAGATGGCAATACGTAAATTGATGAAACGTAGGTGGAGTACACAAGATTTTACAATTTTAACAAAAAAATTGAAGAATATTTTCAGGCGATATTAGAAATGGCTGACCTGGAACAGTTTGGAGAGCAATATGAAAAGACGGGGATTATAGAAGTAAAACACAATTTCGGGCACTTTGGATGGATCATTTGTCTAAACGGCATAATATCATTAAAAGGGTAAGAGATTTTCCTTAACGCATACAATATGATCAAGAAAATTTTATTTGCTTCTAATAAATTAGTCGATTCCTACCTAGCTCCAACTTTTTACACGAAAGCTCGCATTGATATATCTATTTTGGTTCGTAAATTCACATTTTATTCTACGCAACATGATCAAAAAGTTCTAATGCATACCATTTCCCAAAAACGACATCAGTCCGATACATGCTCTATTAGAACTGGCGCATCACCACTCATGACAAAAATTATTAGATGAAGGTAGGTGTCGTAATGAGAGAAATGTCAGATTTAAGATGGGTAAGAGTGTTCAGTTGTAATTATTTATTCTTAGACGGTTTCGAATTCGTATTCGTTTAGTTAAATGTTTAGATAAGGGCTGGTATAGAAAACTGCCAAGGGGAAATGGACTTCCCTAGGCGGAGTACGGAATTGCCAATGGGGGGGGGAGGCAATATAAGACAATTTCCTTATGAATTCATCTCATTTTTAAAGGTCATTCAGTCGAGATACATATAGTAGATGTGTAATGATATTGGAAAATTCCCTATCTGACTCAATTCGAAATCTTCGTCACAAGGCAAATTTCTGGTATTACTAAGTCATCAAAGGGGTGGAAAGTACCTCCGTAGGCTCCTTTGGATCCGTCAATGCCTTTGGAGGTTTAGCCTTCTCGCGGCACTCTTGAATTCCGACTTATAGCACCCGAGAAATGCAGCATCACATAATCAATTCTACGATCGCTGGTGTTACATAGGGAGATAGTTGGAATGGTGAATGAACCACCTGGCACACGCCGAGAGGCACCTGGCATTGCATATGTTGACGCAGAGAGAGACGGTAAACAGAAATTTCGGATCCAGAGGACGGAAAGTCGCAAAATCACGATCTCTTTTGAAGGAGTAAGCCTGGCAGGAATTAGGGACAGCTTAGTGGCGTTCTGTGTACATGCGACTCCGCTCTCCTGCAGTCACGCACCCGGCAAAACATTCACGGCCCTTCTTCAAACGGTACGCCGCACTCCTACTAAAAGGCGCGAAGAGAGAAAGAATGAAACCCGCAATAAATTTCCCCGAGCGTTAAATTTTTAACGAATTCGGATTTCGGCGTAAATAATTACCATGTCTCCTCGCCGGCACGGAGTTCATTTGGACGAAATAAAAACAAGGCGGGGATAAAGTCCGGAGGTCGTTTTTCTTCCTTCCTTTACGGCTTGATTTTCGCATGGGACGAATGCGGAGAGAATTCGCAGAGAAGCGGCTCAAACATGGGCTCTTGCTGCGTCCGAATCGGCGGTGAAGGTGCGGAAGTATGCTGTCAAATGGTAACTTCTCCGATTTTCCGTGAACGTACGGAGGAAATGAAAAGAACGTTTTCTCTTTGGGAGCAGACCCTTTAGCCGATTCAAATAAGCTTTACAATTTTGATGTTCGAGAAGGCGTTATTTGCAAACAAAGTTCGGGCCGTTCATTTTAGTACATCTATTTAATTGACACGCAATATAAACACAGTTCGAAGTTATATTTATACCAAAAACAATCAGTGAATTGTAGATGCTAGCTCATTCACTAAAAATCAATTTGCAGTAATTACATCGATGATTGGTGAGATCTTCATCTGTTATCTTTAATAAATGGATTTATAGTGTGGATTGCTTAAGTTTAACTGTTGAAGGAATTAAACCGTCTTCCTCATTCCAATGAGCGCTCATCTGCAATTGCTTTGTGTCTAATATAACGTCAACCTGTATTTATATTGCGTTGGAAGAATGAGGAGGTTGGTTTCATTCCTTGAACAGTACAATTAGATATTGTTAAATTCACTCTTAAATGTTTGGAATATTTCTCATCATTATTACTACTTTGCCGCCATTTAATAGAATGATTATAGACTGCAGACTTCGACGGCGAGAGAGAAAGGTCCCACGTTCGAGTCCTGGCTACTTGGCTTTTCCTTGTTTAGGGAATATATGTTTGTTTCCCCCCGTTGTTACGTCCCTACTGTTAAGACCAAATAAATGAGTGTTCGGGGAAATTATGTAGTAAAGTAATCACCGTATATTTATCTAAAAATCTTGAACATATAATTGTAAACAGCATTGCTATTTTTCTCGATGTTATTTCAATAGAAGGTAATTCGCAGGACCTTTTCCACCGAACAACATTTACAGATTGTAAAACGTGTAAATACGCAAATTTCAAAACTCCAGAAATCTATTTCGGTCCAGGCCGCTTCTCATAATTACTTTCTATCTGAATCACTGGGGATTTTCATTTCCAACTTACATACAACTGACTACTCCTGAACAGCTTGGGGCGCTGGCAAAATCTTGAATATCATCATGAGAACGAAATCGTTGAGACTTGAAACTTAATTTTCTTCACGTCAAAGCATACAAATATACACAAAGACATAAAACGAAACTCAAGTTCTCGAGTTTTTATACCGATTTAGTCGCAGCCTTTGACCCGTCATAACTACTATAAATGTATAAAAATTGGAAACATAGCTTCAAAAATCATGTACTAATAGATCATATGCGACTAAGCGCGCAAATATTTCAACTTGTAAATGGTTTGATTCATGCGAATCGATACACGAAGGGCGAAGTGCGCCTAAGAATCGATGTTCGGAAATTCAAAGTATGAATTTAGGCGGACATGACGTTCGTTAATATTTGAGTTCGCCGTCTATAAATCTGGCTATTCTTCTGTAGTCCCCATTTTTCATTCGGAAACTTTTCATTGTTCCCGCGGCAATATTCTCGTTCATCAGCCCTGAAAACATCCCTAACGAAGCGGCCATATTTAGAAATGGCGGAAGATGACGACGAGAAACAATATTTCACTTCAATATCACGGATTAAGCAGGATTTGTTTCCAGCTAGAATTGTGGAAATGAATCGTGCGGGTCATCGGTTACCAGGGTCACGAATCAAAGAGAATGAGTGCGATGGAGAAAAGCAAAGGAAAATTTTAACTCGGAAATCGGGAGAAATTTTTCTGTAGCGTAACTCTTTCGTAACTCGCTCTTACTGGAATAGATGGGGAATCTCAAAAGCGGTTTTTCAAGTATTTCCGCCTCAGAAACCCTTCGTACTCTTAAAAATTACAATAAAAACATCTCCACTGGGCGAAAAAGGGAATATAAAGTCTGTAAAGGGACTATTGGGGCTATTATATCCATCAGAATATAATACAATGTTTATGCATATAATATATTCAGAAGTTCTCACGTTTCCTGGATTAATAAACACTATATTTTACATATATTTGTATGGAAGCCTTCTACAATGTAATTTAATGAGAAGAAATAAGGAAAATAACAATTCTACCTTTACCACAGTAATTTTTATTATACCACCATGGTTTCTTCAGTTCATCATTAGAGTCGAAACCACAGAAACATAATAAATATTACTGTGGTAATGGTAGAAATGTTCTTTATATTTTGCAGATGGCAAACAAAATATCTGTTATAAATTTTGTAATGTCCCATATTTTTTCTTTATTTGCAAAAAAATAGTTATCACGTAATCAGGAAGCAGAGAAATAGGTTGCGGATAGCTAAGTGGGTAGCGCGTTCGCCTTTGGTGAAAGTAGTCACGGGTTTTGTTTCTGTTGAGGGCCCGTAAGTGCGGAATAGCCTTAGCTATCCAAGCAACTATAAAAATATTGCTAGAAAGAAGGCACTCGGGCCCCCTTTCGGCCCTGTATCTGTATACATATGCTTGCAATTGCGCTAAGTACGCTCATATAGTTGCCCCACATTGTTTTCGGAATGCTTCTCAAGATTCCGCACCGTCATGCTCCGCTGTGTCATGCGTGAATAGACCAGCAGAATTTGAAGGTGAGGGTCCAAGCAGGGCCTGCCCGCGGTCTAGCTGCAGGCGTCTGCAGGGTCAGCAGGCAGAGAGAACCCTTGTCCCTTGAGGATACACATGGCTCTCCAGCCTTCCCTCTGCAAAAATCACACAACCGACCCCGCTATTCATGCGCCTCTTTTAGCCGGCGGGGCTTTACGGATGAGGGCTTAGATTGGGAAGAGCCGAAAGAAATGGGCAAGTCTTGCGCGGTTGAGGCGAGACAGTTATTGCCACGTGGAGGGAGGAATGGGATTTTAAGGATGAGAGTGGTGGGCCCATGAAAGGCGTTGGTCGAATTGTGGGCGAAGGTTTGGGCATTCTGGGTGGGATGTTCTGGTTCACTGCGTCAGTAAGAGCGTAGGGAAGAAAAACTTCGAAAGGATGCAAGCATTATTGGGAATTTCAGACTCATTGTTTGAGTCTCCTCCTGGCGCCCTACTTTGGTAGTTAATTTCAGAATATGATCCTTATTATTTTCTATAAAACCCAGAAGAGGCTATCTAATTACCTTAAGCTTTCTTATTATTTATTGCACTGTATGTATTGAATTTTCCGCAGACGAAAAGTCAGGTGGCGACGCTAACTTACACAATAATGAATGTATAGCAAACAAAATCAACGTTACAAAGTTCTTCATAAACAACTACAGAGCATTAGTATCAAACCACCTCCTCCACTAAGTACAATATTTTGAAAGCTATGCAAATTTACTATTTAAACAGCTCTAATTTACAAAATAACTCTCACTTAACCACTCCAAACACCATGTTCATTTAATAATTAACTCGAGCAAGTCACCAGAATCCTTACATGCACAAATACAGGAAATCAATACATAAATTAAGAGACATTGCTCTCTCAATAAAATATTTAAAAGGGAACGTATTAAATTGTTATAATTTATACATGAACTCAAAATTAACAAGAAATAGCATTTAAACTCGTGGTTAATACTGATCACGTATGAATATTCAGGGTTTCTGATAGGCCTTCACGGCTACCGTAGTGACCACGGGGCTCATGAATTGGGTTTAATCGTATGTACACCTTCTAAATCAACTTGAATATTTCCGTTGCACTTGTTTTCCTCAATCTGCAATGCACACTTTTGTTCATACGTATTCTTTGCTTCCTAGCTTTTATTTGCTCTTTTTCTCTCAAGCTTTATGTACTTAGAGCCACGGCTTTAAATCCACCATATCTCCCCTTTGAATTCCAATATCATATCAATTTATTCATAACTCGTTTTACATTTTTATTTACTACCTATATTGCTGTATCACAGTCGAAAATACTCGTGGCGATTTCAATGAACGAAATGATCTTCCAAGAATCAATTCTGCCCAAAACAAAGTATTTTGTTTACAAAAATACACAACGATTGAGCTACCTCTTCCTTCCTGAATGTTTTATAGAGTTCCATGTTTGTTAATTGATTTTAACAAACTTTCCTGTGTGTTTCTCTCTTCCTATTCTGGCTGGGATCATATTCAATTAGTAGTATTTTCTACGATGCATCACCATATATACAACGTGTATGCATGTATTATTATTATTGCTGTTGGAGAGGTGAGACCGAAATGGAATCTCTTACGCCAAATCTCTAGAGTCATTACAAATAATATCACAAAATCTTATTCATATCCGCAGCAATTTAATATAATTAACTTACATCTACTTTATTTACATACATTTGTATCGTATATTATTAGCCTCTATTTCATTTGTTTTGTGATTTTCAACGTTCAATGTCGTCTGATGAGGAAACCTTTCCACGCCATTAAATGTATTTTCTGTTTTTTTTTTGGATTATTTTGTAAATGTTCTTTTTCCCCTATTTTTAAAGTTATAGAAAAGGTCTTCTTTATTTTAAAATTACACTATTTCTATCAGTAGTTTTCGCAGTTTATTCGCACTCCTCTTTTTGTGGGTGATTTCCTGCTGGGAAACTTTTTTTTTGATTTACACATAGTTTTTTCCTTCTTTAGTTCTTTTTCTACTGTAACCTTTCGTTAGAATTCTAAAATTCTTAAAGTTCTTAAAATTAAATGAGTAAGGTGTAAGAGGGGACATGAAAGTCCAAATCTCTCCCGTAATAAAGACGTTTCTATTCTATTTACATCAAAGTATGTGAACAAATACAGGAAGATTTAGGTTGCGGAAAAATACTACACAACTTAAAATTAATGGAGAAAAATCCACCATGGGGTAAAGCGAACTCGCAATAAGGGGGTCGAAGAGAACCCGCGAAAATAGTGGTAAAAACACAATTCTCAATGATATATGCAGAGGAATGTATCAACTTCTTTGTTTCGCACGATATGATTATGTACATACCAGCACATAGGTATCAATCTCATTTCTAAATAAGGTAAGAACACTTGGTAACTTCCACAGATATTCTGTGGAAGTTACTTAGTGTTCTTACCTTATTTAGTATGGCTCCCTTCCACAAAGTTGAGCTTGATCATATCAGATTTAATCTCATTTCTAACGGCCTAATTTTCAGAAAATATCCTCATATATTCTTTAGAAAACACAAGATCTAGTTTTTAGATTACTGAACATTCTGAATGGTCGCATCTCGAGAGAGGAATTGTTTATTCGAGCAGATATATTTGGAATCAAAGTCTGCAGCATAGGTGCCACTGGTACTTTTTTCAAGAGCATCCCACGGTTGAGGTTTTTTTTGGGAAAATCCGAATGTAATTCAATACGACCCAATAATGCGGGATCAAAATAAAAGCGCGCCGGACGAGCAGGGCAAGCGGCGGAGGATGGGAGCTAAATTTCCTGCCATTCGGGATGCATATCACATTTTGCGACGCACAATAAAAGTTCCAGCGAAAAACGGCGTTATCTCCCAGCGTTCGATGGCCTAGTTTAAACAGCCTGCTTAGGCCGAATGCCACACGCAACGTCAAATGAAGGATGCGCCGCTAGCTGGAAACAAACACGGACTATCCTTCCGCGTTCGCGTAAATAACACGGCTTTCGGAACGAAAATTCTAAAAATCCTGTATCGAAATTGAAAACGCTTCCGGTTTTGGGAGGCGGAGGCGTAAACGTCTCCCTTGAGGACTGTCTGACATGGGCCCACCCCAAGTGATGCTGCCAAAACACTTCCATCTTTCCCCGGTGGTTCTTTCGTGGATGACAAGCGGCACGAATGCTTCAGCCGCCAGAATTAAATTTCGGGCTGGGCACAAGGCCCGTGCGACACGGATATGCGATAATAGATAAATCAATTTAATTGAGCTCGGTTGCCAACGCGGATCTTTTCCCTTCTTCGCCACAGCGAGAAAAAGCCGCCGGCGTTATTTTGCGAAATATTCATTTACGGTTGTTTTGCTCGTGATTCATTACTATCTCTGCGAGATATATCTCCGGAGTTGGAGAAGCTAGAGTGGAGTTATATCGTGGGAGGGTGCGGTCCGATTTGATATTCATGCGGTCTGCGAAGCATTCGAGAATGGATTCCTCGCACTACGCTATACCTATACCATACCAACACCAAGGTCCGGGGTTCGAGTCCCAGCTAATCGGATTTTTCTGGTTAGGGGATGGTTGAGCGTAGTGCGCGTCGTCTCAGGATCCCGATTTCCCAGGATTCCTGAACCCCGTAGGCCAACTTCCCGTTTCCCGGAAAAATTAAATTATATCCCGCGAATTCCCTGTTTTCCTTTCTAGTAAATTTAAATCCCTTCTGAGTACCCCTGCCATACCTGTAGTAGTAGAAGAATTTTAACCGAATACAAATTTATCTGGTTATAAATTAGTAAAAAAATTCAAAATGAGAAGAAATTGCATCATTTTACTATCAGTACGGATAAAAACATTAATCCCGGGATATTCCCGGGACCGAGAACATTTTCCTCCAGGCATCCTGGGATTTTTAAAAATCAGGGAAATTGCAAGCTCTAGTTGTGCGTGTTCATCCATTGCCACTGTTCACACCTCTAGTGTACTTATCTAGTGATTGGATGTTTGTAAGGGCACCGGGAAATAATTAGATATCCTACAAATTTGAAAAATCTTAAATTATAACGAATACATCACGTTGGGGCGGATTTGTAATTAGGCGCGCATTGCTTAAGCTGAGGACGTCATATGTTAGGGGCTTTAAAAATTAAAAATTCGTAGGATAAATTTTCAAATTTTTGTAGATGCACGGCGCGTTAACGGGTTCCTGCTCTATTCTTCAAAAAAGAACTTTAGATACGTTGAGCAATTTTACATAATATGTTTATAGGATATGTGCATGATTTAAGTATCTACATTGGTGAAGTCTACCAATTACTCATTGTATATGATGGAAAGAACGTTTTTAATCCAATATAATTTTGTTTCTTGTCGAATTGTGGCGACTGAAATTTCATATGCGTTTACTTCTGTATATTCTATCACAGAATGATAATGTTTCACTCTGATTATTCTTAATGTGGACCTCGATCTGATTCCTACTCTTCTAGCCTCAGACTTCCGAAATATGGTTACATAAGAGCTGAAAATTCATTGATATTTGGTACCTATAGAGAGAGTTAGAGGGTACGAGCCGATGATTTCACCGAATTTTCCTCACTCATGAACACTGCCCGCACAATTGGATTATTCCTTTTCAATATGTTATGAAATTACAGAACAGCTCAATTTTATACTCCAGTTGCTATCAAAATGTCATTTCCTGAAATATTTTATCATAAACCTTATCGATTCCAGACGATTCTCACATCACAGTTGGAACACTTTTCTTCGCATCCATGAATCTTTCCACTGTGTAGCCTTTCAGATTTGTTACCGCAAAATGACTTACTGTAAAAAATACGACAACTTGAATGTTTTTAAATATCATAAAAGATGTACTATTCGAATATTAATGCCTATTCTTAGTCAGTGGTTTACATTATAAATGCATCGTGTAAGCGCGACATTTCCCCTTCGTTGCGTAATAGCTACGCGATCCCAAAGAACATATTTAGGCGTGGGCCCTGAAATTAAATATCGAGTTGGATTCCAAGCATTAAGTCAAGCTTTGTATTTATTAGTAAAATATAAATAAATAACATATTTTAATCTGGACGCAATTACAACTATAAAGTCTCCTTTTCCATGTAACCCATCGTCAATGTAACTTAGATCTATATCTTTTTATATATTATTCTGTCACCGAAAATCATGCTCTTTGGGCTCGAAGGGCGCGTCGTTGTAGTATCATTGTAGAGGGATGTGAGCTGATGAAAAGGTCCTCTATCTCCCTCAGAATTGAGGGAAAAAGTTGGAAAGAAATATCGACTTTGGAAAACAAATTATGGTATGGTAAGCAGGAACCGATTGGTCAATAGGGATACCGGAAGATATCCTCGTCCGTGGGACTATACCGTCAATTCCTCAATTAATCTCAGTTGCATAGCAATTACTTAAACAATCTCGTTCATAGAGTAGATGAAATATACGAAAGTATGTACTTTAACCCTGATTTATTCCAGGGGAAATTTCACCTCCATTAGTGTGGAGCGGTATTTCGAAAAGAAAGAACAGTAGCATATGAATATAATAATGCTACCTTATGCTCATGTACTAGCAGAGACATTCGGCATCTCCGAGGTGAGGAATAATAAGAGTAATTTTACGTATCCATGGTAAACATAGGATAAGTCACCTTATGTAGATATTACATTATAATTAATAAACAGTTTTGAAACTTTTATTACAATATAATGGCAAAATATTTGATTTTAAAATATTTGATGGTTTTATATATTTGATTTGGTAATTACACGGTTGATAAATGTCTATATTTGCCATACTCAAAGAATAAAACATAGTACATGCGTCCATATAAGAAAATAATAAAACATTTCCCTATTATATTTGTTCTGCTACCACAGATATACATTTCTCAAACTCAAATTTTTAAACGAAAACCATTGTTGGAAGTAAGAATACATTGGTAGAATGGCGAACAAAAATTCACAATAGAGCAATGATATATGTTTCAACATGGGTACTTTCAAATTAATCGATAACTAAAGAAATCACTGTTCAGAAAATGTTTTGTTATTTGGGTGGATATTGAAAATTACATGATAGACATATAATGAAGGTAATTAAGAATACAGATGATTAAGAACACCCCTGGTCCTATGTAGAGCTAATCGGCATACGAGAGCACTCATTGCTGCAGCATCGTCAAAATTGATATTTTATCGTTGTTTGATAGCTAACAATAAACTAGAACGGCTTCTCTCCTTTGTAGCTAATAATAAACTAGTAATGAAAATATCTCTCTTTCTATGAATTCAACGTAGATATCTTTGAGGGTCGTAATGACGTTCTTCGAAGTATACGTGCAAATTGAATCCTAACCGTAATTGGACCTAGATTACGTTCCCTTGGTAAATATAGCGCTGAACACAATTTTCAGGAACCGTCAGAAACAAGCCAAAGCCGAAAAGGCTCCAAGGCTCATTCCTCGAAGCGAGATACTGTAGTAACTAGCAGGAATAGGAATTTCTACTCATCTCTCATCAAGTAATTTCGTAGAGGAGAAAAACAATTGAAAATCGCCGCTGCGTCAAACGAAGCGAGTTCGATAACAGTTTTAGATGGAATCTAAACCAAAAGATACAAACGGGCATTTGTATCGTTATCGGGGTTTAATAAAGGATCGGAAGAGCGTAAGATAATATGCTCTAGGTCAGAAAAATAATCTAAGTTCCATCGCTACACATACTGATAATTACACGTCCCCTGTGTAAACTGCGAGAGAAAAACCCTTTGATTCTGTGAGATGAGCTCAATTCGCGGGATGAAAGCACTGAATAACGGAATAGTTGTATGATCCGCTATGGCGTCAACAATGGCCCTGTTAATGGACAATATGGGGTGCCTCCAAATAAAAGAATTGTTTGCATAACAGAGGAGCATCCGGCCTCGTTGCTAAGCTGTCAAAATATTGTTCCGCACCGTGATTGATGGTAACTGAAACCTTCGTTGTTAAACGATTATATTGGAAATTATCTTGAAAGTTATCCCCGGGGAAATCCAGGCCTCAAAACGTGAAAGTATTAAATCGATTTCATAGAACAACTATCCCGATGTGTATTTTTTACTGTGGCGCCATGAAAGGATTTTTAGGACGGAGTGCGGGAAAACTGAAGGGGCAGCGAGACAAAGAAAGTTCAACCACTGCAGTGGACAAAATTATTTTATTTTTATTTTTCTTGGAAAATTATTGATTTTTAAGTTGCTATCTGTATCAAGGCCTTTCTGACCCAACGATGGCCCAATTCTTCAACCGAGGAAAGTAATCAGCATCAATGCATGAGGACATTCTTCAATTACTGGGCACGGTGGCGGAATGGTTAACATGTAAGCGCTCCATTAGCAAGCCCCGGGTTCGAGTCCCAGAAACTCGTAACCTAATGGTTAGGGAATGGATTTGCGTCTTTGTCAACGATGATAATAAAAATAATATTGATAAAAATGAATGTAACTGGGATTATCTTCCCGTTTCCATCAAGGAAATTATTATCATTGTGAATATTTATATTATCTTGCACATATTTGTATTAGAATGACACTAGGTGACCTGCTAACAAGCAGTTAACATAGCAAGATCGAATTACGTTATCTCTTTACGAATAATATGTTTACATTCTAGTATTATTTTAACATTTTATATTATTTTTTCTTATTTAAGAACCGTAATTGTGAATGTAAGTGTAATTGTTAAATGAAATATTATTAGAGTTTCCCAAAATGGTCCGAACATAAGTTTAAAACATGATTTTATAAGGCGTCAATACGTAAATCCGAAAGAATAATCCATAAATAAACTTGCTGTCAAATATCTTGTATACAGGAGTGTCGAACCGAATTAATTTTCTCTCCGGTTTCATAAAAACGCTAAATTTCCAGTTTCCCATAAGTTCCGGTTTTACTGACAACCCCCATCGAATCGGTTCGTATTGATCTTTTACATTTCGGGCATAAACATTACAAATTTTGAGAAGAATAAAAAACTTCAAAATTTTAAATTGTTTTGTAACTCCTTGTGCAACATTTAAATATCGTTACATTTAATTTAATTTTAGAATAAAACTCGCGACTTTAAAGAAATAGCCAAAGAATTGGGCGAATTACTAAATGTAAACGTCACTTCATGGGCTTCAATTCATATAATTTCAATCCAATAAGTATTATTTATATTCAACTAACAAGGAACACACAAGGTTTATGCCACGCGGATTTACAGAAAACTTTCAGGACACGTTCCTTGCACAAAAATAACAGACACGTGTCCGGCTGTTCAACTGAATGGGCCTTTTTTATGCTAAATATGCAACTACAAATCGGAGTTAGGAAACCACCCAACACACGTGCATTGCCGTACATATAGCGAAATTTTCCATCTAGAATAATATTTATCCCTTTTATTCACAAATAACTTTATTTCCGCTATTAAATTTCATCTTCTTACCTTCCAGACATTCTTTATCTTTCTCGTCATCATTGATTCAAATATACGTTAGTCTTAGACTTGGCTCAATTATATTGTGTCAGTACCAACGGGAAACCCCGAGGAAAAGTGAGACATCGACCTTAGCTGTCATTGCTTCTATCCCAGAAGGTCCAGAATACTCAATTTTTTCCGTAAAGAATGCGTCGTGCGGATTAAAGAAAATTAATTTGAGCACTTCCCGGAACGATAGAGAGTTGATAATCAAGATATTATTATTAGACAGGTTTTTGTAACGCAAACGGCAAAGATTTTTTCAATATGGTATTGGGTTCGTCTCCGGACCAATACTAAATTCTCCCATAACAATCGACTGCTTATAAATTTTAACACTGCTGCTTGAAACCCTCCCTTTTAATTTTCCATTTTTTCTATCTTCATTTTNAAGGAAAATAACAATTCTACCTTTACCACAGTAATTTTTATTATACCACCATGGTTTCTTCAGTTCATCATTAGAGTCGAAACCACAGAAACATAATAAATATTACTGTGGTAATGGTAGAAATGTTCTTTATATTTTGCAGATGGCAAACAAAATATCTGTTATAAATTTTGTAATGTCCCATATTTTTTCTTTATTTGCAAAAAAATAGTTATCACGTAATCAGGAAGCAGAGAAATAGGTTGCGGATAGCTAAGTGGGTAGCGCGTTCGCCTTTGGTGAAAGTAGTCACGGGTTTTGTTTCTGTTGAGGGCCCGTAAGTGCGGAATAGCCTTAGCTATCCAAGCAACTATAAAAATATTGCTAGAAAGAAGGCACTCGGGCCCCCTTTCGGCCCTGTATCTGTATACATATGCTTGCAATTGCGCTAAGTACGCTCATATAGTTGCCCCACATTGTTTTCGGAATGCTTCTCAAGATTCCGCACCGTCATGCTCCGCTGTGTCATGCGTGAATAGACCAGCAGAATTTGAAGGTGAGGGTCCAAGCAGGGCCTGCCCGCGGTCTAGCTGCAGGCGTCTGCAGGGTCAGCAGGCAGAGAGAACCCTTGTCCCTTGAGGATACACATGGCTCTCCAGCCTTCCCTCTGCAAAAATCACACAACCGACCCCGCTATTCATGCGCCTCTTTTAGCCGGCGGGGCTTTACGGATGAGGGCTTAGATTGGGAAGAGCCGAAAGAAATGGGCAAGTCTTGCGCGGTTGAGGCGAGACAGTTATTGCCACGTGGAGGGAGGAATGGGATTTTAAGGATGAGAGTGGTGGGCCCATGAAAGGCGTTGGTCGAATTGTGGGCGAAGGTTTGGGCATTCTGGGTGGGATGTTCTGGTTCACTGCGTCAGTAAGAGCGTAGGGAAGAAAAACTTCGAAAGGATGCAAGCATTATTGGGAATTTCAGACTCATTGTTTGAGTCTCCTCCTGGCGCCCTACTTTGGTAGTTAATTTCAGAATATGATCCTTATTATTTTCTATAAAACCCAGAAGAGGCTATCTAATTACCTTAAGCTTTCTTATTATTTATTGCACTGTATGTATTGAATTTTCCGCAGACGAAAAGTCAGGTGGCGACGCTAACTTACACAATAATGAATGTATAGCAAACAAAATCAACGTTACAAAGTTCTTCATAAACAACTACAGAGCATTAGTATCAAACCACCTCCTCCACTAAGTACAATATTTTGAAAGCTATGCAAATTTACTATTTAAACAGCTCTAATTTACAAAATAACTCTCACTTAACCACTCCAAACACCATGTTCATTTAATAATTAACTCGAGCAAGTCACCAGAATCCTTACATGCACAAATACAGGAAATCAATACATAAATTAAGAGACATTGCTCTCTCAATAAAATATTTAAAAGGGAACGTATTAAATTGTTATAATTTATACATGAACTCAAAATTAACAAGAAATAGCATTTAAACTCGTGGTTAATACTGATCACGTATGAATATTCAGGGTTTCTGATAGGCCTTCACGGCTACCGTAGTGACCACGGGGCTCATGAATTGGGTTTAATCGTATGTACACCTTCTAAATCAACTTGAATATTTCCGTTGCACTTGTTTTCCTCAATCTGCAATGCACACTTTTGTTCATACGTATTCTTTGCTTCCTAGCTTTTATTTGCTCTTTTTCTCTCAAGCTTTATGTACTTAGAGCCACGGCTTTAAATCCACCATATCTCCCCTTTGAATTCCAATATCATATCAATTTATTCATAACTCGTTTTACATTTTTATTTACTACCTATATTGCTGTATCACAGTCGAAAATACTCGTGGCGATTTCAATGAACGAAATGATCTTCCAAGAATCAATTCTGCCCAAAACAAAGTATTTTGTTTACAAAAATACACAACGATTGAGCTACCTCTTCCTTCCTGAATGTTTTATAGAGTTCCATGTTTGTTAATTGATTTTAACAAACTTTCCTGTGTGTTTCTCTCTTCCTATTCTGGCTGGGATCATATTCAATTAGTAGTATTTTCTACGATGCATCACCATATATACAACGTGTATGCATGTATTATTATTATTGCTGTTGGAGAGGTGAGACCGAAATGGAATCTCTTACGCCAAATCTCTAGAGTCATTACAAATAATATCACAAAATCTTATTCATATCCGCAGCAATTTAATATAATTAACTTACATCTACTTTATTTACATACATTTGTATCGTATATTATTAGCCTCTATTTCATTTGTTTTGTGATTTTCAACGTTCAATGTCGTCTGATGAGGAAACCTTTCCACGCCATTAAATGTATTTTCTGTTTTTTTTTTGGATTATTTTGTAAATGTTCTTTTTCCCCTATTTTTAAAGTTATAGAAAAGGTCTTCTTTATTTTAAAATTACACTATTTCTATCAGTAGTTTTCGCAGTTTATTCGCACTCCTCTTTTTGTGGGTGATTTCCTGCTGGGAAACTTTTTTTTTGATTTACACATAGTTTTTTCCTTCTTTAGTTCTTTTTCTACTGTAACCTTTCGTTAGAATTCTAAAATTCTTAAAGTTCTTAAAATTAAATGAGTAAGGTGTAAGAGGGGACATGAAAGTCCAAATCTCTCCCGTAATAAAGACGTTTCTATTCTATTTACATCAAAGTATGTGAACAAATACAG
The DNA here is from genome assembly GCA_000376725.2 of Ladona fulva. Lineage (NCBI taxonomy): Eukaryota > Metazoa > Arthropoda > Insecta > Odonata > Libellulidae > Ladona > Ladona fulva. The sequence continues at coordinate 596,299 of KZ308223.1, forward strand.
GAAGATTTAGGTTGCGGAAAAATACTACACAACTTAAAATTAATGGAGAAAAATCCACCATGGGGTAAAGCGAACTCGCAATAAGGGGGTCGAAGAGAACCCGCGAAAATAGTGGTAAAAACACAATTCTCAATGATATATGCAGAGGAATGTATCAACTTCTTTGTTTCGCACGATATGATTATGTACATACCAGCACATAGGTATCAATCTCATTTCTAAATAAGGTAAGAACACTTGGTAACTTCCACAGATATTCTGTGGAAGTTACTTAGTGTTCTTACCTTATTTAGTATGGCTCCCTTCCACAAAGTTGAGCTTGATCATATCAGATTTAATCTCATTTCTAACGGCCTAATTTTCAGAAAATATCCTCATATATTCTTTAGAAAACACAAGATCTAGTTTTTAGATTACTGAACATTCTGAATGGTCGCATCTCGAGAGAGGAATTGTTTATTCGAGCAGATATATTTGGAATCAAAGTCTGCAGCATAGGTGCCACTGGTACTTTTTTCAAGAGCATCCCACGGTTGAGGTTTTTTTTGGGAAAATCCGAATGTAATTCAATACGACCCAATAATGCGGGATCAAAATAAAAGCGCGCCGGACGAGCAGGGCAAGCGGCGGAGGATGGGAGCTAAATTTCCTGCCATTCGGGATGCATATCACATTTTGCGACGCACAATAAAAGTTCCAGCGAAAAACGGCGTTATCTCCCAGCGTTCGATGGCCTAGTTTAAACAGCCTGCTTAGGCCGAATGCCACACGCAACGTCAAATGAAGGATGCGCCGCTAGCTGGAAACAAACACGGACTATCCTTCCGCGTTCGCGTAAATAACACGGCTTTCGGAACGAAAATTCTAAAAATCCTGTATCGAAATTGAAAACGCTTCCGGTTTTGGGAGGCGGAGGCGTAAACGTCTCCCTTGAGGACTGTCTGACATGGGCCCACCCCAAGTGATGCTGCCAAAACACTTCCATCTTTCCCCGGTGGTTCTTTCGTGGATGACAAGCGGCACGAATGCTTCAGCCGCCAGAATTAAATTTCGGGCTGGGCACAAGGCCCGTGCGACACGGATATGCGATAATAGATAAATCAATTTAATTGAGCTCGGTTGCCAACGCGGATCTTTTCCCTTCTTCGCCACAGCGAGAAAAAGCCGCCGGCGTTATTTTGCGAAATATTCATTTACGGTTGTTTTGCTCGTGATTCATTACTATCTCTGCGAGATATATCTCCGGAGTTGGAGAAGCTAGAGTGGAGTTATATCGTGGGAGGGTGCGGTCCGATTTGATATTCATGCGGTCTGCGAAGCATTCGAGAATGGATTCCTCGCACTACGCTATACCTATACCATACCAACACCAAGGTCCGGGGTTCGAGTCCCAGCTAATCGGATTTTTCTGGTTAGGGGATGGTTGAGCGTAGTGCGCGTCGTCTCAGGATCCCGATTTCCCAGGATTCCTGAACCCCGTAGGCCAACTTCCCGTTTCCCGGAAAAATTAAATTATATCCCGCGAATTCCCTGTTTTCCTTTCTAGTAAATTTAAATCCCTTCTGAGTACCCCTGCCATACCTGTAGTAGTAGAAGAATTTTAACCGAATACNGTAAACATTCCTTTAAGATAGTTGCGTTGATTTGTTGTGGTGAACTATTTCTCGTAAGTAACTGTTAATTTGTTTTACTTTATTGTTTAGGCTCAGGAGGACCTTATTGTCAATTCTACCATAATATTTTACTGGTAGTCAGTTTCTGACATATCAGCATAAATAGTTTATACAAAAATGCATACATTTGATATAAATTACAAGGTTAAAGTATACCATGTTTTTTTTTAATGTAAAAATGTTCTTTTTTATTCTATATTTGGGTATATGTATAAACTGAATATTCAATAAACAGTTCATTCATAAAAAAAATCATTATAATAATAGTAAATTATATCATTCAGCTACAACATTACTGGATCTACCTCATTCCTCATCTTGCCTAGTACACATCATTACTTCTCCGACATTTTTGATGGTGGAGAGGATAAGGAACCAACCATTCTTTGAGCTGACTACTTGGACAGACTTTGTTTCATTATTCAAATTTCGTAAGGAGCGCTATAATTTTATTTCACGCTTTGCGTTGTTGATTTCCCGAAAATTGCTGACAGGATTCTTAGCCGTAATAGACCCCAGAATTGGGTGTTTTGGCTCGCACACCGAAGAGTCATCATCCATTATCCGAAATCTTGGCATCCTCGGCGATCGTGTAGCATTTTCTACTCGCTTAATCCCTCCTCCTTTGTGAGTCGAGGATGACTTGAATTAAAACGAAAAAAATACTGAAACTGCGTTGTGTTGTAAGCAAAGATGAATTTGTAAAAGGACGAGCCGCGAGATTGATGTAGTTGTACCAAATAGAGCATAAAATCGCCATCGTGATTTACCTGCCTTGTTCCCGTCTTCCCAACTAATTCTCTATCCCAGAGGCGGGAGTCAATTTGTCTCTTCCTAGAACGAGTGCAATCATTTAAATAATTCTACTTCCAATCTCATTTATTACGTCAATATTAAATAATGGAATGAAATATAACATTTTTCACCCATGTTTCAATTCTAATTCATTTCATTATATATAACATTGGTACCTTGGTTAACGACGGCATTAGTGAACGATGTACTTGGTTAACGATGAATGGCTGTGATAAAAAAATAGCTCGGGTGACGACGGAGTCTTTCGTTAACGCCCTCTTCGGGTGAAGATTGACAATTAAATCCTCTTTTATGACTATTCATTTTATTGCTGAAATTTTTTTTGCAAATATAATTGAATAAATCATACTAACTATATTCTAATGAGTTTTATCTGCATATTTGACTTGCAGTATGGTTCTGGAAAATTGCGTCATGGATAACGACGGTTTTGGTTAACGACGAAAATCTAGAAGCGGATTATTGTGGTTAACCAAGGTACCGCTGTATAATGATGATAAATGGATACCTTAGGTTTTCAATGTGGACAAGGTTTACACGTTTTTTTGACTAAGAAACTCCTTTCTGACAAAAACTTTTCAATTATACGATATCGTTTATGGTGGCATAAGATGACCCAGCCGAATAACAGAGCAAGTCTGGCTGCAAATGACCACTTCTAAAAGATATATCGTTTACTGTCCGATAAATAGAAAATCGCCCTTGAGAAATCGGGAGCCTTGAAACTGGGGATGTGCGCAATATACGTGTACCTTCCTAGGGTAAAAGGAGACGTAAACGGAGACAAATGAAGTAAGATAACGATGATGTAGAAATATGAACATAAATTGGTGTCTAAAATTGAAAGGGACCACAAATTTGATTGATTCTCTATACTTTGCCGTTTTCCAGGAAACACTCTTGAAAACAAATTAAAGTTCGCATGAGTGTCCCCGATTCGGCCTCAATATTAGAAAGAAAGACATTAAGTTATCATAATACATTAACAGCAGTGACTTAACCTACATTCTGCCTAGTATATGATATCCCTCAACAATAATAATAATAATAAATGTATTTATCCAAATACATTCATAAGCTTATATAGGACACGTCAAAAACAAATGTTTACCAGTTTAACCAGTATAATATAATTACATTGGCTGCGAAACTACAATAATCAATATTAAATCAATACGATGACAATTACAACACCATAAATACACCAGAATTACAACACTCATTGACAATTATACACTTCACTCCTACAACACGTTAGAAATGCCCTTCATTAAAAATGCATCCGCATTATAAAATGCTTCAGTCAGGAGATATTCTTTTAATTTTTACAAAATGGTACCTTTCTCTTATTTTTAATTGAGCCAGGTAATTTGTTATACATTTTTAAAGCCATTACCTCAAAGATTTTCCTCTGTTAAACTGAGCCTATGGGATGGGGTCCTCAAGTTGCCCCTTCCNTTTTTACAAAATGGTACCTTTCTATTATTTTTAATTGAGCCAGGTAATTTGTTATACATTTTTAGAGCCATTACCTCAAAGCGTCTCCCTGTTAAACTGAGCCTATGGGATGGGGTCCTCAAGTTGCCCCTTCCTCTAGTTAAGTAATCATGCTGATCCTCTTGCTTCAAGTACCTGTCTACATTCCACAATATTCTGTTTATTAAATCTTTAAACCCTCTTTCCCATTATTTCTCAGGCTGGAATACGTTTTTAAGCCCACTATGACTGCTCTACATAAAGCTATAATCACGCGTAATTAATCTCGACATTGTCAATTTTTACCCACAAAGCAATCAATTATTCATGCTCATTTTGTTTCCGGTCAAAATATTTCACAATATGACGTTTTCAAAAACTTAAAACGCGGCCATTTAATTTCCGCCAAGTGCTATTCAAACAGACGCGATGCGACATTATACCCTGGGACTTCATTTAATTTTAAAAATTTGCTAAATTGTTATACAAGCGTTAATTACCACGATTTCAGTTGCATATTATATTTTTTTGCATAAAACCGCATTTTGTCCCGCAATGAAGTCCTCACAGAGTAAACGCCACAATGTTGGTAGAACGCTGTCCTTACTCCCAGTGCGACGTGTGTTTACAATTTATGACGTATTTTCCAAAATTTTCCTGCATGATCATTTACGCCAAAACGATTGTGGTGCGGTAGTGGAAGCCGTTGGTGCGTGGCCATATTTTATAATTTAATTTAGTAGATGGCTTTACGAGCATTAATTACCTTTGAGATAAGTTGTGAAAAGTCCGATTTTTACAAACACCAGCGTATCACTTCACAAATATATTTCTCGCGCTAATGTAGCATCAACCAATCATCGTCAATTCTCATCTCATTTAACCGTTTCACACATTTTGGTAAGTTTTGAAATTTAACCTTTGATAATTTGATAATTTAAAGTACGTCGTTTATCATTAAAACGGTGAAATGTTCAGCGGCATTCTCTATTTTGAGATTTTTCAAAAACGTGCGCAATCTTCTATCAATCTCTTGCGAAAAATAGTAGTAATAAATCGTCTTTATTTGGGTGAGATTGAGACTAAAGGTCTCCTCTTCCATCCAACCCATCGTCATATTTTATACAGTAATTAATTAAAGAGAAAAGAAAAATGACAAGAAACGTGGAAATAAAAAACCTAAGAGATTATTAGGAAAAAATCGTAAACTGCAGGAAAATATCCACTAGGAAGGGAGATGTAAAAAACCTGCGCAAACCTACCGATAGTAAAAGTATCGTAAAAGATGCGAAAGAACCTTACAACAACAAAAATGCACACATTAGATAAATTTATGCTACATAATTAGACATCAATACTAAAAAAATCAACCTTACACGATTATACATCCATATATAATTACACATACACAAAACATGAAGCAGGTTTATATTCAAGTACGTACATACAAATAAAAGTACATAGTTGGGGATTAGATAATACATAGATCCATATAAATAAAAATCAACCAAAAGTGATATAACGTCGGACAATAAATCTATTATCAATTTTTGAAATAATAATATTGAAATTATTTCAATCATTAATGTTACGGCGTTTCATCCAGTCACGGATACCTCCATTAATTCTGCAATAAATCCAAATTTAGCTACGCTTTCTTCCGCTTAAATGTTCACCACGCTTTGATATTGAAAAATTTTAATATTAGATGATTTAATTATTGTATAGTATCATTCAAGTGAGGGCGAAACGGAAGATTGTGTTATTGTTGATTAGGCATCGTTTATTTTTACGTATTTTTACCCCTCAGTCCGAACTTTAATTAATTCTTTGCAGAAATGACCACGTGATATCGGTCATAAATTCCATTTTACCTCACTTTATTACATTAAAACTTTTCTAACACTTTGATATTTGGAATGTTAATATTTTTTGATTTAATATCCGTCGAGTGTAAGGGAAAAATAATATTATTGCTCAGTGGCCATATTTCATTCTTACATTTTTATACGTGTGCACGCAAACTTTAATTATTACTGTTGCTAAATTACAAAAATCCCGCTTTTGTATTAATCATCGCATGACCCCGCGAAAATTGTTAAAATGTAGCGCAATATCGCCCTGAATTTCGGTACATCGCTGTGCACTGAACTCGTTACCGACATATAGGTCACAAAAATATGAAGCATGTCCGTCCCTAGTCCGCTAGCAATCAAATGCCAGACCTCGGAGGAAAATCGAACCCTCGACGACAACTAAAGCTCCCTTTAATAAAATAACGACTTGTAAATTACGTACGAAGAGCGCCGAGTATTTTGCTCCTAATTCATTTTTTCATGAATCCGTTCAAATGAAGGAGAATTAAGCCGTCCCGGGAAATTTATAGAACCGCCGCTGGATTCCCGTTTTGTCGGAGGAAATTGGAAGAGAAAAATATTCAGAATCACAGTTGTGGAGGAAATTTCATTCCGGCATCGTTTTAAGCTTACCCGCAGCAGGTATAACAAAAGTTGAAGGATGAGAGGATAATTTTCATGACAGTTGCCCCTTCCTCCGTAAACAGATCCAAGGCAGTCGCAGATCTGAAACTATAATTTGGAACTGGCCTACGAGGAGCTACTCACGAACATTTTAAGCCCCGGGTTATCTACGAGTTAAATCCGTGTATATGTCTAACGTGTACCTCTAGGACGTGTTTATTCTGTGGTTACTAACAGATATGAAATTCTCATTAAAATATTCTTTTTTGTTGTTTCAATCAAACTATATATTTTGGTGGATTCGGCGGGGAGGGGGAGAAGTGGGCAGTCGACTTCTCCCACTTATGAAAAACAATTAATTTGGTTAGGTTAAAATTAACGCCGGATTCAGAGAGAGTTATTGTGGCAACTTCCTCAAACGAAACGGGCGCAAGACTTGAAAATCAAGGATTTACGAATCCTTCAAATATAATCAATGGTAGGAACCGTTGCTTTGAGGAATTCCATCCAACAGGAATATAAAAACTGTAAAAAATTCCACAATATCTTTCACTAAACACGAACGGTTTCAACTAGTACATAGTCATCATCAGGTATTGATTTGGGTCTGAAGAGAGTATATATATATATGAAGTAAAGGAAACGGAGTGAGAGAAATGGGGGTGGGATCGGAGAGGGTAAGAAAACCGTTATAAACAACCAGAATGAAGGAAGTTAAGAAGGGGTAAAGGAAAATGGGTAGGTGGGGAAAGGGGCGGAAGAGCGCTAACCGTTAATACACAAGGTAATGTGGTCATAAATTGGTGAACATTGGTGAGCATACATTTACTTTTTTGTGATGTAAAATTTCCATTTGTTCTAAAATATTCCATTTTGGACCTTTCTGTTGTGGATTAATTCAGCCGAGAAATCTGATGAATGGTTTTTTCTAAAAGGTGTTCGGCGAAGTGTGATTTATCTGATTTTTTTAAAACTTTTTATGCGTTCATTTACTCTAACTTGTAAATGCCTCCCCGTTTGACCAATGTAATTGCAGACTAATTTGTAAATACCAGATTTTAAGAAGGGTTCAATTTTATTCTTTTTGTTAAGTAATATTTTACCGATGATATGCGTTATATAAAAAGCTAGACTGAAGTTAGAAGGGAATAAGTTTGTGGGTAATGGCACAAAGGAAGGGAAGTTTCACCCATTTATGTGTATCTAAATTAATGGTAAAATTGCTATAAATCCGTAGTAAGTTCATTTTCATATGTGTCTTCCTAAGAATGTTATCAATTAGTTTTTCAGAATACCCGGTAGAACAATATACCGACAATATGTCGGTTGGAACCTCATCCCCTCTACCGTTAGCCACGTAAAGCTGGGAGGGGGAAATGAAGCTTACTGGGCGTAATGAAGAGTGAGGTAGTTGGCCCTTGCTTTTCTCATTGAGTCAGAATGCTGTTGGCGGAATAATTCCACGTAAGTGAACCACAATGATTCTAAGAGCAACACTTTTCGTGGTATTCTATAACCTTAATTAATGCCATTTTTATGCATAGCTCATACCTCTGTGGCATTCATATCAACATAGCAATGAACAAAACTGGGATAAACAATGAAAGATTCATTTTTCTCTACTCTACTCCAAAAGACAATTGATAAGTATTCCATTCGTTAAATGCAATAAGAATCCCATAACACAACCTTTCTTTAATACTAAATTAAGACACGAAAAATTTAACTGTATCGAAGATGGGTGAATGCACATAGCAACTTGGATGGAAGAAATACCTATCTTTCACAAGTATATTTTTTACTTTTTAAATTAAATATGAAGAAAATATGTAACATAAGATAAATTAATAGAAATGATTCCTCCAAAATGTTTCAACCAATCACCAGGGAATGCTGCAGGCAACTTCTCGAAAAATTTGCGATTCACAGAATTTTATTTATTGTTAGAGGGCACTGCGGCCGTCGCCCAAACAACGCCAGATATGAGGTTTTTTCGTAATTATTGAGGATCTAAAGGGTGAAATTTATGCGTAATAATAAAAAATAATAGCTTTGAAAATATTTATTAGAGTTATAAATTCAAAAAATATTGCTCTACAATGAGAAGCATTAAATTAAAAGAAGCTGTATCTTGTTGTTAAATTTACACTTCCTTAAATTTAATATTATACGGAAGTTCATTTCGATATTTAAATCCCGAAACATACCGTTGAAGAGCGTGCTGGTCCGTAATTCTTCTTAAATCCGAGATCGTTGAGGGGGCGGCGATCCGCCGCGTGGATTTGGCCCACGCAGCGAAGTCGAAAAGTCCGTTTAATTATTGTCGACGCAAACGGTTGCAAGAATATATTCCAGATTCTTCTTTAAAAAGGTTTAAAGAATATCGTGGTATAAGTAACCTGTGTCTGTCGATGTCTATTTATGCTATTTTCCTCGTAAAGATTTTCTTTAAAATAAGGGTCCGCCATCTTGTTACATAAAGTATGCAAATATTCGAACGTGGTCATTAAGATCGACTAGAATAAAGAATAAAAGACAGATATATAGCTTGGCATTATGTTTTACTCTACGATTTCTCTCATTTGGGTTCAGCATCAGTTTGAAGTTGAAAACTTTCGAAAGAAATCGAAGACCGGCATTTTTCTCAAAATGTTGTCAAGTTTAACCTTTTGTATTATTGTTGTGCGTAGGAGTTAATGTAAATGACTTACATAGTTGTTTCAGAATTTAATCAAGAGTAGCCCTGCAAAGTTTCAGAGTCCTCACTCAAGAAAATAAAATATTTTTGTATTTTTGGCCAACTTTTTTCGATTCTAGCCCACTGTACGTCTGCAGAATTTTCTTTTAAACCGCAACGCCTTACGTAGGTAAAATAATCAACACTCGTTTTGAATTTGAAATGAACATTGTACTGCATGGTTAACGATAACAAAAATAACTGTCAGTAATTCACTTTGCCAAACGCTCCTTACCTCCCGTAAAACTCCATTTGTTTTTGCGAATGTCCCGCAATCCCATGCCTGAGCAAAATCCAACAATGGTTGATAAGGGGCTCACCGCAGGACCTTCATTGCTACCTTCGCTTGCTAACAATATACTGCACATCTATTAGTGTAATAAATTGATCCACGGAATCATATTCTAGTCCAAAAATGATTAACGTATATTTCAGCAGATAAGAAGAAATATAAGTTTTCGTCAATGTTATATAGTCTTATTATATATCTGTCCTACAAGACGAACCCCAAACTGCCAACGGCTATCAACTATTAAGTGGAAACAGTGATAAATCCTTCAAAAAGTGAGGGATTTCTAATGCTATGGATAGCACTGAGGATAATTTGTTATGGGATACTGATAACGATGCGGAAATCGACCCGCTAGGTACAGAATTAAACCCATATGACGAGCTACTCAAACACGAATGTGAGGGTGTACTTAAGGATTATTTCTCTTAGATGATGAATGAGAGGCTTTTGCAGGATTTTAAATACATTGGTGAGTGATTTTTTTATTTTATAATGGTTTCCATTTATATAAATTTCAATAATATATTTTTGTATTTGTCCAAAAAGACGACCCCGGGTTTGGTGCCTTTTTCATGGTTTAACTATCGTCTTATCTGTAGAAATATACGGTATATTCGATGCAGTAAAAGCTAAAGTGTACATGCCTTCGAAATATGGCAGTCGATGATCCCTACTCGAGATCCAAATGCTTGGGATGAAAGACAGGCATATCATTTATGTCGATTCGATCTCCACGTTGCTTATCCTCAAAAAATCCTATAATAGAACATCCCTCTAGATATCTCGCAGGAAACGCATCCAAGAAGAATAATAGGTTCGGTCTATGAAAGACACAGCTAGAAGGTTAACACGAGAGAGGAAGTCCTTGAAATCCGATATTTTCCATAGAATGACTACTAGATGAAAATGCTTCAGCCATTTGGAATACCATTCACAAAGGGCCCTGTCAGCGATTTGCTGAGGGTCCATTGTGGCGTTGCTAGATTCATAAAAGAAGCGTATGATGTGAACGCAGCCGATCATCTCCATTGACATCAAGTGGGATCCGATGAATATAGGGAGTAACCCCCAGTTTTTCCCGTGGAGAAATTCGGACCACAATGATTCCCTAATGAAGATCACGGACTGAGCGCAATATATTGTGGGGAGAGAGGACAATTTGCAAAATTAAGACCGATTGCTCAGTGGGGTGTAAGAGAATCCCGCATTTCACACAGATCGTGCTTTCGAAGAAATCGGTAGATCCTAAACTTATTTTTGCACCTTTTTATTTCCAAAACTTACGCTCAGAAAATATTCACAAATAATCAAAGGCGCAAGAGTAAAAGTTGGCGCCTTGCGGAATTTGGATTTCTGTGAAGGTCAATCCTCAGCTCAATGACATTACACCCTCCTACTATGGGTATGCTTCTTAAGTTGAGCAATGGTCACAAGGTATACCTCTACAAGTTAGATCTGGGACCAGGGCCGTCCCAAGATACGGGCGAGCAGGGCAGTCGCCCAGTGCGCCGAGGTTTGGGGGCACATGATGTTAGGTAGATGCTTTTATGAGGCACGAAAATAATCGCGTGTTCTTTATATTGACGAAACAGTTAAAATGCAATTTGAGGGGATTGCTCACGGTGTAGAAGACTCCTTAAGTAATTTTTAAAATATGAATCGGCATTAAATATTAGTAGAAGTATTACACCAATAATAAAAACGGAGTTTACCAGGAAGTATTTTGGTAACATTTTTTTAGAATTAACTGCGAATGAAAATTGTCATGTATTATGCAACCGTAACAAACAACAATCATCGATTCTTAGAGTGAATTTGCTTTCTATTAATCAATAATCTTCCTTAGTTTTGATATAAATTAATTAATTGACTACTAATTACAATGCAAATCACACATCTACGTAACATTTGTAATTACATTATAATAGTAGTTACATCGATATTTATATACTGAAAGATACTCAGCCACATATTTCTTTCGTAGAAATAATAGTATTGTTAACTGTGCTTCGACAACTGAGGTCATTCCGCTCGTAGACTCCCACCGGGATACGAACCCCGAACCGCTTTCACGGAAGTCGAATGCGTTTTCCACTTGGCTATCCGGGTACACAAATATTCTTTCATTAGAGAATTCTTCCACTCTATAAAATGACTTGCAAAGCAAGTATTTTTAGGGAAGCCTTTTAGGGAAAAGAGTACGCTTGACATCAATTCATCTGGCATCACATTGTATATTTTCAATGCCATTAATCTCAAAGCTCCTGCCAGCCAATTCAAGCCTATGTGATGGGATCCTCAAAGTAGACCTCTCTCTTGTGAGAGACAGTGTTTATGAATATTTTTTTGTTTTTTATATCTTTCCATATTTAGATGAATATGAATTTCCCGTTAACTCTGATTTTATCAATACTCCACCAGGACTAAAAATAATCTTCGTCAAAATTCGATCAGAACCAACGCTGTAACCAAAGATGTTCAAGAAGTGACGAATAGGAAAGGTAAAATGAACGCAATGAAACGAATAGAATCATTCGTACCCTTTTGTCGTTGTTTATTCAATGAAATTTTGAAAACATAAGGTTGCACTAAGAAACGATTAAACGCTACCTCAAAGATGAATCTCAGAGTTTTAGGGTGATGTAGGTTTAAACGAAGGACTACCGCATGTAACTTTTGGAATGAAATAACGCTTAGTCGTTTCCCATTCTGAAATGGTGTTGCAAGGCCACAGCTAAAATCTTCAACTTCACGAAACTTCCAGGGTAGTCATGAAATTACCCAAAATAAACACCATTTGGGATGTACTGCGAATGTAATGGAAGTTTACCTTCCGCTTACTCGACCATATCTGGAGAGGCTCTTTCAAGGCTAGGTTCATAGAAAAGACCACGGTTGAGAGCGGTCCCTTTTGTGAAACGAGAAGCATAATAGCGCACCGAAGCTTCCGGGGGAATTAAGTCGACCATCGCTCAAGGGCCCGAAAATGGAGTGAAGAGGAAAGCTTTCCTAATCTTTCTTTGGTGGAGAAGCGGGAGAAAGACCGTGCTATATATTTTGTGTTTGCGACCGCACCGTGCGATACCGATGCAGTAGCGAAAGTGTGAAGTTCCGCCGAAAAGAGGCCTATTCACTTTTCGGCCACTTTTTAAGAAACTTGAAAGTGCAAATTCTGCTGGAGAATTCAGCACCTTCCGACGTGGACATTGAGTCCTTTCGAAGTTTATCTTGGGGGAAAAGTACGTATACGTGAAGTTTCCATTCTTAAGCGAAAACGGAAGTGTATGAACATTCTTTTCCATATCAGGGTATGATGGAGACGAACGATTTACTTTAGGAAGTTTCTGAACCCAACATTCACTGATGAATTCAGAGAGGAGGCGACCGCCACCTGTTTCTTATATACGAAATAAGTAATTTAATTATGGCATGACGAGTAGTTCAAGGTAAAAGCTAATAGCTACATCTACATAAATACCAGACTAACCGTCTTTCGGCAGGTAGTAGGGGAGCTATGTATTCATAAACATACAGCTTAGTCTTTATTCAATAATTTTATATTTACGGGATTTTTAACAATACAATTACATGTCAACGGGAGAGAATGAAGATACTAATGTTGGCCTAACTATAAGATAGGTATTTAAAGCATAACTTTATACCACCCCCTCCCATTGGCAAGTGTCTTTATCCACCCTTTAATAATACTTTATATTATACTTTAAGCAATGACAAAAGCATATCTAATGATAGTTTAAATAAAAGAATATTGGCTTTATAATTAGTAGTTGTATTACTTTTAGTCTTTGGAAGGTTGTTATGGGTTCCTTCGACAAGGGTGAATCCCAGGAATCGTATTTTCCCTTGAATCATATTTACTTCCTGGCAGAGTTGCCACATTCCTTTCCGGAAATGAAGAAAACAGAGTGCAGAAATTCAGCGATGCTACCGTATATTACATATCATATTATACAGCACTTACAAGATGGATGAGATACAAATAATCTTCATTCACTTCGTCATTCTATTACCTACTCGAATTCTGCTCCAAGGCCCATTTGAACACCACCCTCTCCATTAATGGCTAATTTAATTTCATTGTTATGAGGTGTACTGGGTATGATGAGGAGTGAGGTAGTTTGCATTTGCTTTCCTCACTGAACTGAATGTGAGGAACGAGCACATCATTGCGGTGCAATGTCCCTAAGAAAATTATATTCTATAGCATTCAATAAGAGGACCGTGATGAATGGCATTATTCAGTATCTCTCGTATCCTGATGGCTACCATAGATCCATCTAACAAGGAGTGGTATAAGGAATAATTCGCTTTGTATTGTTTCCAAATATATTTTTTGACCAAAATAATATACACTAAGGTGCTAAAAGACCTCAGTACCATAATTCCAATTCTACCTCAACATATACGGCTTTCTTTAAAGAAAACTGTCACCTGAGGGCTGGTCTGATTAGAGGAAACAAATTATTCCCTGTGATTAAAACAATAAATCTGCGGCACAAAATAATTTATGGATTCGTTGGAAATAAAATTTTACCCTTACACGGGAACTCAAATCTTTGAACACTTCACAAAATCCCTCAATATTCTCAACGAAGAATAGCGTAAATAACTTCCAAGCGTTTCCATATTTTTCTTTTAGAAAAGGCAAGCTTTCAGTCTTACTTATTCCCAGTACTTATCGATTCTTTCCAATCTTCACAAACTTATTCCGCGTTGAATATACCACTCACGTCAATAGTTCTACTGGCTAAAAACGTCTATACTCTTCAATGTACCATGCGTTGCATAAAACCATCTATTTCTTGGTCTTTCTCTAGCTTTTAATCACTTTTACATCCATAGGATTTTTCTTAAAATGTTACAGCTCTAAAACGGCGCTACGTAATCGGACGTATTGCATTGCGAGAGTCATTGGTCCCAAACATAATATCGAATAATCTGAAAACTAAATTATTTTCCAAACCTTAAGATTCGCGAGTCAGAACTGAAGGCTGCTTCGATAATACACATCCAATTTCCCTGTAAAAGAAAGAACATTTAAGAAAAATCTAAAAACAATTGACTGTTAAGACCTAGCTTTATTGTTATTTTAGCTGTACATATTGTAAACCTTGATGATACTGTAACTACTAGACAGGGATATTGCTGTTTTGGGATGTGTAAATTAGTGTGAGATTTGAAGATATAACGAAATCGATGTTTGAATTGACATAAATTTAGTTTGGGTGATCTGTGGTAGAATTGTTGTGATACCTCCGTATATTTTGCATATATTATTTTGAATATTTCGCTCAAATGTAATGTAATGTAAGGTAATTTAATGCAATGTATTTTAAGGACACAACAGAAAAAAATTCATTTGCCGCTTTAAACGTAGACCATCAAACTGAAAAACTAATTTTTCTTTACGAGAGACTTAGCTTAGGAACTCGTTTCAGGCAAATGCCGAAGATAATTCAGGTTTATTACGAATCAATCTTCCTTTTGACACATTCCAAGAGGCGGTCCATCGGTCTGTTTATTTTCCTAACTTTTTCTATAGGCTGATTTAAGTGTGTCATGTAATTAGTTAGGAAGAGGAGGTGCCGGAATAGTTAACGGCTTTGGGCGCCAAAGTACTTTCTGCCGTAAATGAAGAGTTCATAAAGTTTATGGTCCGCCAGTAGCGTATCTGAAAGAGATAGCAATAGGTCCTGAGGAAAATGACGGGAGAACGGCGTTTACAGTTCGAGTTTTCTCGTAAGGAAAAGGGCTACTTTTTCTATCTTTGGAGTATTGCTGGGGCTGAGAAAAGTGCACTGTAAACAGGGCCTGCTTTAGTCTCACAGCTGCAAGGAGGCGGAAGGGGTCCAGCTACACACTTAAAGATTGTCTTAGGATCACATCCGCAGGGGCGGATTTAAATACTAACCAAGGTAGGGGCAGTTGACAATATCCTTATGAATTCATTTATTTAACTTTAAAATGTCAGTTTGTCCTAATAAATGTAGTAAACGTATAGTCTACGCAGATACACTACAAAATAAGATTTTAATTCCGGATGCTCGTCAAATCCTAGGCAAATTACTAATACTACATAGCTATCGAAGGTAGGGGAGCGATTGACCACTCCCTGGATCCCCTTATATTGACTATTGATATTTGACAGTGTAACTAGATAGGGACCGATGATTAAATGTAATTTGTTCACTCATTAAATTTTCCTCGTTCTGTAACTAACATCAGCTTCGCTATGAATAGTCGTAAAATATAAAAAATTGTGTTTCTTGTTTCATTCCTTCGGAGAAAAAGTTGATATGATAAGTGTTTATCCCTGTTGGGATTATATGAAGTTCCTCAGCTTTCCGAATGCATCCCAATGGCGTAGTGACTTTGAGTTAATGTACAGCTGCAGGTTTGGCCGAAAGCGTTTCAATATCTAAGTTACCAAAAATACAAGAATTACAAATAAAGAACCAATACAGGAGGCTAACGACGGTAACATGTACGGCCGATTGAAGATCAGTTGGATGGGTGTGCAGATGAGCTACTCACTTCAAGGCATCGGAGGGCTGAATGCCCCGAGCTCATGGAGTGCCTTCCTTGTAACCCCTTGGGAAAGGGCACCACCCAAAAACATCGGAGGGCGACGAATCTAAGAGTCAGTGCGGGACTCATCATCGATAATCAGATGTCTCGTCCGCGACTGACTCTGAATCATTACTGCCTTCTGTCCTTCCGACACCAATAAGTTGCACATTTTGCAGTGAGATTTAAATGAGTGAGAATGAGTGAGATGCACATTGCACAAACAGCGTTAGGTCGCCCCCTCTGATGTAATCTCAGAGGACTGCCTCACTTGCTTACCGCCTGAACCCGGACCTGACAGTATCCCTCCCTTCCCTCCACAATTTGCGGTTGGAACAACGTATATTTTAAGGGCGATTCGCAATGTAACATCCTTATTCTGTTGCATTTTCAAAGTATGAAAATGAGGAGCGACTAGAAAATATGTCATTCCAGATGAGTTTTCGCAGGCATTGAATTGTTATTCATTTAAAGATTTCTCTTACGATCCGACTTTTGATTTGGTAATTCATTACGATTGAAGTAATTTCGATGTCAGACTATTCGTTTGCGCGACACCGCTGTTGTGCCGCTGCAATTTTTACCGTACGATCAGGTTGACTTCGTCTCCACCTATCGGAAAGATTATCATTAATTAACTGGATAACGGCAATTTCGTAGGAAATTCTGTAACCAAAAGAAGCCATCATTACCGTCAAATATTGGAATGTATTAAAAAGTGAGGGATGAAAATGATGCTATAAATTATAATTAAATAATAGTAGATCATTTTACTAGAAATATTATAAAAATTAATTAACATCATTTGTAAAATTAAAAAATGTTTAATATTTCAATTTCTGACTTTAACTTGAATTTCCTTAACTTATTTAACTCTTAATTTTCTCTCTTTCTTTTTATTGCCGTATTAAGCACTTGTGACTTATTAGTTATTTACCTACCAGTCATACTACTCTCTCTCTTTCTTTCGTCCTTCTCATAATTATTCTTATTGTCTATCCGACGAGGGCCGTATGCACTGATACACCATCACGCGTGAAGACACAAATATGTTGAGTATCATATGCATAACCCACTATGTATAGTGTATGTATTACCTCTATGTATTCACCGTTTTTTTTCGCCCCCCTTCTTGGTGTTTTTCCGCATCCTGGGTTTTTCTCTATACATCTTGAGTTGAGGAGTCTTCCCCATGGCCCTACTGTGTGTGTTTTTACAGGTATCTACATCTCGTTGTATTAGTTTTTATTAATCAAATTGACTGCCTATTACTTTATACTTACGTTATTTACCAATTTTTTCGTGTCTACGTTTGCAGGGTTGTTTGGAAATATTGGTTTAATTTTTTAAAGATTTTTTTTTTATGATTTAAGTTAACTGTTGTCAATTGTTTTTTTGGTTATCAGCGAAATATTATTTCTCCAGATGTTAGTTGGAAGAGAGGCCATTTTGGCCTAACCTTGCCCTGGGAGAAAAAAAAAATAATAATGATGTTACTCAATTTGTATTAGCGCTTTAATGATTTACGTTATTGCTTTCTGTACAATTTCTGTAAGCAGTTAATGAATGTTTAAAAGTAATTCTTGGAGAATTACACTACTCCATTGCACGGGTGATTAAAATCCCGTGATTTTCGAACCGGCTAGCTGCCAGAAAATGAATAATAAGAAAATATAAATTGGCAACTCCGTCCGCATTACAAAGGCGGCCAAAAGAATTTCCCAAAGCGGTCTTCCATGCGGCAAAATGTCCTTCATCCCTGATTTCCATGGAATCATCGCGTTCGGAAATATCTCCCCCTTTCATTTATTCGGCAATTTCCAAGAAAAACCTATCCATACTTTCTCTATGCACCCTTTCAGCGTCCCACGTCCCATCGTATGTATTGGCGTCAATTTTTCCTATCTAGCGCCATCTCTATTACACTTTTTAATTGCCTTGGGAAAGGAATACCTTCCCTTGGCTATGCACCGTGGATTCGATTTCAGACTTCGATTTGCACACTCAAAGTCTGAATAATGGAAAATGGGCTAATGGAAAGGTGAACTGTAACGAGTTTCCAATTACAGAATGACTGGAGCACGGAGCCCTCATCCAGCTTGCATCGGACCAAGAGCGGTCAGCTTAAGGGACAGCGAATTACTAATGAGACACATTTAAAATAGCGCCTATATCTCGTGAAACGTTGACTCGGCGATGGAAATCGGCCGTTTTTAATTTACCCTGCATGCAGAGTTGTCGATTTATTTTCCTGGTTTAATACGCGTTGCGTTCTTGGTACAAGAGCATTCTGGAATTGATATTTTTCATTCGAGTTTTGATTCGGCAACAAGGAAAATATATATTTTTCATTTACTTCTGCCACGGTCATGATCATTGATTTGAGATGAGAGTTCATTTATTGTGTATTTTTACCCAGTAGTGTTGGTGACTCTTTCTTTTTTCTTATTTTGACCCTTCCCCTCTTTTAATTTTAGTTGCTACTGTGAGTGGGTTTCGCCGATTTTTCACGCCTCCTTCTCGTGGGTGTTTTTTTGCAGGGTCTTCTTTCTTCCTAAGTGCAGACTAAGTTTTGTTTTAACTCGTATAATATTTCCTTCTCTTCATTTTCTTTTTCTTCTTTTAGTATTCTTTTGTTTTACTCCCAAAATCTCTTTCTTTGAATCTTTCTATGACAAATGGTTAGATCTAAGAAGAGTCTAACTATGAACTCAAGGTGTTGTAGAACGCCACCTAAAATAAACTAAAAATGGAAAATACGAAGCACGTTTTGCAATTATTTTAATTATAATTAACGCTAAGGATAAATTTATTAAATAAGTTCAGAGAAACCACGTTCTTGGAAGACGTCGCGGCCACAATGCGCCCTCCCTGCTATATAGGCCGCTCCGATACAGCGAGGAAGATAAGAGAAATAGATGCGAAAACGAACCGATTCAAGAATTCGTTTTTTCCGCGAACGATACGCGAAAGTAATCGACTAGGTAAATAGAGTCTTGGTGCATGCACCCCCTGCCACACGCCGAAAGGTGGATAGAAGGGTATACATATAGACATAGACATATTTTAGAGACTAACTAGTCCCTATCCCGCCCTGAAATAAAGACGTTTATTATGAGGGAACTAAAGGAATAACAAGTGTGAAAAATAGCGACACGACTGGGACTCGAACCCAGGTCTCCCACTTTCCGGGCAGGTATTCTGCCTGGAAGTGATTAGAAATTTTTCACACTTGTTATTCCTTTGGGATTTTCGTAGGTTTTCAACCTACTAAGTTACCTTCCTTTCCTTTATCCTTATGAGGGAACTACTGAACTAGCCGCGGTGAGGTTTATTTTCAACTTAAAAAAGTACGATCACGTTTCCGAACATTACTCCAAGCTCTCTTTGCTAAAACTAGATTTGCGTCGGAAGAAACATATATTGTCAAGTACATATAGATTTTTAACGAGATCTCCTAAATATATTCACTCGTTATTTACATATTTGGATACCATTCATGACCGTAATACGAGAGGTTGCAAGAAACTCTTGATTCCCCAGCATAGATCCGAGATTTTTCACAAATCGTTTACAGTCACAGCTAGTAGCCCTTTGGAACACGCTTTCCCAAGGAATGAAAAACTTATCCTCCATCTTTAGCTTTAAGTGTAAATGCCACAATCACCTCCTAACCGTACAAAGCAGAACTTAAGCGCACGGAAATACACAACTCCTTCAAACCACTGGGATCACAAAATGTCCGTTTCACTTTCAGTAAAATTTTCCGCCCCTACCTTATCCGCCGTCAAAAAATTTTTTATTTATTTTTTCCCATTTTTTCGTTTTAATGTGTTTTATCTTCTTTATTTTATTATTTTTATTGTATTTTTTCTTGTGTCTTTTTAAAGTGTTTTAGCCAGTTTTTGATTAACTTTAGGTTCGCTCTGAATATTTGACGTGCTTTTTATTAAGCGAAATTGTTTTTTTAATCACTTCCAAATTTGATAATTTTGTAAGATACAGGTTTTTTATGTTAATGTGTTGTTATTCTATCTATTTTGTTTATTTCTATTGATTTGTCTTCATGTCTTTTATAACTAAATCTACTTTAATCATCAAATTTAGTTTTCTATCCGTAGGTTTCGCAGGTTTTTCACACCCTCCTTCCTGAGGGTGTTTTCCTGCTGTGGAGATTTTTCCCTGAGCGCTTAGCTTAGGTTTTTAATCCACAAAGTAGTTTTCTTCTTTGTACTTTTGCAAGCTATCCCTCTCTTTTCTTGTCTCATGTGACGATGGGTTAGATGTAAGAAGAGAATTGTTAGTCTCAATCTCGCCCTGAATAAAGTCCTTTATTATTATTATTATTATAAGTATGAGAGGTGCTGAATGATAGAATTTATTCCCGTAACTCATTACTAAATGATTTGAATAGTATTATTCAAAGGATCATAACACCACAATTATATATATATTCTGCCAACAGTATTCCGGTTCAGTTAGGAAAGGATGGGAAAACTATCTCACTCCTCACTATACTTAGTGAACCTCATTCCATCTCACAATCTTTTATATCTAATGGTAGACGGTTTCGGGCTCAAACCTCCGAGCTGTAAGTTCTGCTTCTAAAGTGGTGTGCCGCGGCGCAACTTTGAGTTAACTCTTGGTGTGCTGCGTTTTACCCGAAGGTAAAAGATTTTTGTCACGTAGCTTTTCCTATTCTCATTATTTTAGGTACATTCCCCTTTTTAATCGGAGTCTGCGATTAAGCATTACAATATCCACATCTGGAGCGGATATATACACTTGTCATAGGGGTGGGGGACGATTAAAGATTGTTTCCTCATTAACTAATCTCTACCTAACTTTTAAATGTGATGTTGTCCACAAACATAAATATCACCATAATAATAATAAACATTACATAAACCGTGATGTTGTTGTAACTACCAGACAGAGATATTGCTGTGTTGGGGTGTATATTTTAGTGTGAGATTTGAAGATATTACGAAATTGATGTATGAATCGATATAAATGTAATTTTGGGGAATGTGTAGGAGAACTGTAATGATACAACTGTATATTTTGTATGTATAATTTTGAATACTTCGCTGTAATGTAATGTGAGGTAATTTAATTAGTGTTTGCATGATCTTACCATCTAATTTACATTGATTGGTAAGACCATGCCACCTGGCTTATGGCCTATCTGCAAAGGTTTAACAAAAATTATAACAATATTAATAATAACGATAAGGTATTTTAATTATGTTATGATCATTTCCAAAATCCTTCATACTTATGTAGCTATTTATTAATGAATTGTATGAAGCTGCCACCTGACGCCAAGTCAAAGAGCAGCAGGTATATTGTATTTATAATAATACTAGGGAACGGCTAACGCTACAAAGTCATCAAGGAAGGGGGGATCACTCTCTTTGAACCTTGGTTATGCCAATTTTTCACTTTCGGTATGGCATCCGTTCTTAATTCAGAATGAAACCATTTTAGATGTGGTTTAGTGTGCACTGATACACATGTAGGTGGCGTGTCAAAAAAAAGATGGAAATCACTGCTTCACAGTATGCATTACTACGGATAGGCGACGGATACTTTCCGTTATAACTCTCTAGCTCGTTATAAGGAAAAATTACGCTGTAAATTAAGGTTGAAGGCAGTGCAAGAGTAAACTGGAAACTCGATTTTTGAAAAATTGAATCATAGAAAATTAGGTTAACGGGAATTTGGAAAGCATTTAAAAAGCAAGTTAGCGGATCGGAGTGGAGGCACGCTCATTCGTTAGCCGCTAATTTGCTGTCTTCTCCATTAGTTCCGAGTATCCGTAGGGGTTGGGGTTCATCATGTGACCTGCACCTTCCGAATATTCAATTTCTTACTACTTTCCTCGAAATGGTGCGTCAGAATGGTGCTCACCCCACATCCTCCGTTCCTTATTTGCCCAGAGTCTTTAGAGCGAACGATAGGCTCTCTCAATCGCGAAAAACACGGCTTTAATGGTTTTAAAGAACATGATTTGAATATCTCCAGAAATCACATGTAGGTAAATTCTATTTCTCCCACTTTCCGGGCAGGTATTCTGCCTGGAAGGAGGAGATAAACTGTTAGGGAGGATTAAAGTAGCTGATGAATACATTGCGGCATAATATGTAACAGACTATGAAAATTCGTGACGACAACCACGCTTTACTTATGATGAAAAACAGCGTTTGTTGTTGTTTTATCCTTTCATTGATTTGGCGGGCCAGGTGTAGAATATAAAACTGATGCCTTTCTAAATAAAAATGAAATTAGCTTCACGATTAAGTTCTTTATTCATGTGCGACTTGCCTTGGTGATATCACAGTTATTGTGAATGAACGAATTTCCCACTGATGACGCTCCTCGAGTATCCCAGATTCCGCGACGGAAAATGGATTTAAAAAACTTAACAGTATTTTTAGTGCTGACTTTCAGATTGCCGGGTTGAAACCGGTTGTTTTTAAANAAAGTTATCCTTGACTTCACTTTCTGCATTAAAATACAGGCCACCTTTCGGCGTGCGGTAGGAGGTGAATCCTTCCTTATATTAATGCAAAGAATAATTCAATAGCTCGAGTTCAACAAAACCTGCCCTTGCAACCTACCCCTTGCCATGCGTCATATGGCGGCTCGTGGGATACCAACGTAAATGTAAATGTAACCTGCAGCATATGAGACTTCTTAAACGATACCTTATACAAAAACAACAATACCCCGACTGCTGCAAAGTCTCAAAAATATTGCAGATTAGACGATTGAATGGCTCTTCTGGTGATTTTTCAATTTTACTTTGCGGAGGTCTTGTGTTCTACCACCGAAGATGCAAAAAAAGCGACCAATTATAGTAACACATATAACTCATCCAAGAAGTAAGTTTAACAAATCTTGTGATAATTAACAGAAATTTACTAAGTCATCTTTGAATTAGAGTACCTTCGGTCTCTGTTAATAAGTTCGGTCTGGTTTTCAAATCGATAGTGCAGTATATCCATTTTTAGTATGCTATAATTCATTTGATTAGATATATAATTGATTATAAAATCATCCTTATAAGCTAACTCATGTCTCTCCTTTTTGAGAACATCACAATAACAGATAATATAATTTTTGTGTGCACATCAAAACGATACGTAAGGGCCCCGACTTATGTAGATGATGGAGATTGTTGGAGAGGTCATAGCAAATGAGCGGTTATGGTAATGAAAAGGAAAGTTTTCATGAGATTATAATGGGTATCTCATCGAACTAATTTCGCTTTTGGTAGGAATGGATAGATGAAATAGTTATTGTGAGATATTGAATGTATTTGAAAAATAAATTTCCTTTCAGGTGCTAAAGTCACTATCGAGACGAAAATAAAGTGATTCTTAAAGTTTTTCGTTCTGTTACGAAAGCTCTTTATATTCGAGCTTAGTTTCGAACAAGAAACAAGGACATTTTCACTTGTATTTATTTTACAGGCAACGGAGAGTGCGAGAAAACTTAAAGGATTCGTGAAAGAACAAGAGAGCAAAGGGAAATACCCAAGGCTCTATTCTTTTCATCTCTGCTCCATCTCTTAACCTCCGCAACTTTGCCTTTCGGATTGTCATGGCTTCAAGAAAAGAGTAATTTAAGTCAAAGCGATGTAAAGATAAAATCGCGAACATAGGTCGTTCCTGTACCTCTATATATTTTTAGAATCCATTGCAAATGGCGGTACCTCTTATGGGTCCATAGAGGCCCATCCTGATTTAGACAAATGCACGGGAAAGAAGAGCGCGAAATCAAACCGAGGCAGCTACAGCGCAAATAAAACCTACTCTAACTTTCCCAATTAACTACCTTTAACGCGTGGAGCAATTAACTCTTCTCTTCCCCATTCATTTCCTCGGCCCACCAACAAAGCACTTCTCCCCTAAACACCACCGTCGCATATTCCAACTCCTCGCAAGACATTCCGTTTGACACAAACGTTAACTCTCCCGCTTTCCCTTCACTCTCGTCCGTTTCTTAGGCTGCTCATCCCTCAACCGCCGAATTCCATCCTCAGGTCATCATTCTTCCACAGTGTTTTCCCAGGGCCCCGCGGGGTGCCCAAGGTCACATACAAAAGCGACTGTACCCACCAAAAAGGACTCGGAAATGCATACCTCACGCGCGTATCGGGTCCCCGAGAATATGTCTCTATTCTTCCCTTGGCTCCATTGGTGATTTCGAGGAGTCGAAAACCTTGTCGCCTTCTGCAGCTGGAAAAAAAACTTTCCCCCGACCCCTTCTTGATGGCCTTTTCGTCTTCGGGTACTTCTTTCCGGCTCTTTTAAGGCTTTTGTCGGTTTAGTCACCGAGTTTAGCGTTCTTTCAGTGCCGGTGACAGTTTCTTTAGGGCCTTCTTGGGATTCTTCTCCCTGTCGAGGTGCGTCCTGGAAAACTGCGTCTGAAAGCGAGGTCGGTTCCGGTTCGTGGAAAATGTAGAGGAATCCCTTCTGGAGGTGGCGGCGGACAATGATGAAGGCGTTCCGCGGCCTCTTTAGGTGGCTCACAATATTTTGAAAGGGTGTGTGTGTGGCAGCGTGATGAATTAGGGTCCCGTTTTGCGCGGATTCCACCACGTGCGGTCTCCTTCACAAAGGATCGCCATCCGCCGGTGATCGTTTCCTCACGAATAAATGTCTCCGATGATCTCTTTCCTAGATTTTGTGCCTCGAATGGCCAACCAAACTCCTTGTGCCAACAACTTTCCTGTTTTAACTATGTTTGCCACCAAACACCTGTTGCCCAAAGTTCCTCTCCACTGTCTAGAAAAAGGGTCGGGCGTCTACGAAAGTGGGCCAGGGTGTAAATTTCCATGGGGTCCTTATTCCAGTTTTCTCTGCCCATGCGAGAACATATTTTAAATTAATAAAATGAGATAAATATATTATATAGGTAAATAACAAAATTGGTAGCATGTACACTGTTTACCCTATTCAGAATAACAAAGATAGTTTCTAAAATTGTGCTCCTCAAAGTGGGGGACCGGATGCTACACATTCACAGAGCCTCCCTCTGGTTCAGTCCTGTTTAGAAACCAGGGCCAGTTCCGTAGTGAGGCTCCGAAATGATACCTTCGACGCTTCACTATAAACGCCAAAAATAGGTAAAAAACCCTAAATGGATCCTTAAATACAGCCATAAATTCTAGCTAAAGAAGAAACGGATATATTAAGGCTAAAGTAAATTTTCTTTCTTTCATGATCATTGATTTGAGATGAGAGTTCATTTATTGTGTTTTTTTACCCAGTAGTGTTGGTGACTCTTTCTTTTTTCTTATTTTGACCCTTCCCCTCTTTTAATTTTAGTTGCTACTGTGAGTGGGTTTCGCCGATTTTTCACGCCTCCTTCTCGTGGGTGTTTTTTTGCAGGGTCTTCTTTCTTCCTAAGTGCAGACTAAGTTTTGTTTTAACTCGTATAATATTTCCTTCTCTTCATTTTCTTTTTCTTCTTTTAGTATTCTTTTGTTTTACTCCCAAAATCTCTTTCTTTGAATCTTTCTATGACAAATGGTTAGATCTAAGAAGAGTCTAACTATGAACTCAAGGTGTTGTAGAACGCCACCNAAATTTCATAATTATAATTAGCAATACATTCTGTACGATATATTCGCAATTTTTTGTAAATATTACCAGCACCCTCTCGCTATGTTATTGTTATTGTGCATAGCCATACAAGAACAAAGTTCTGGAGGCAAGGGTTTAACAAACATCCCAATTTAACAAATGCCATAATAAAAACAAAGAAAATGAATATAACAATACAGTGATGGAAACAGATACACTAAAACCCTTCTCTGTTACACAAAGTTTTTACAACAGCAAATCAAGTAACTCCCAAAGTTATTTCAGTTATCACTTGCACTCTTCCACAAAATATATATCTCTAGCGAACAATGGTTTAGAACATTCAGTACATCTTTTCTCTTCTTCTCATTACAGTGCCCGAAGTTGAAATAAGATGTTCTAAGTCATTGGTCGCTAGAGAAATATATTTTGTGGAATAAGTTATTAGCATTTACCAATTAAATCATTTCCGCTAGGTTAACATATCCATATGTATTAAATGGCCTCTACGATAAGCAAACTTTTGAGAGCATTGAGATATTAATCGAAAATAGTAGGCCCAAAAAGTTATTAATTTATTATTCATGCAAACTTTCCTCCTCTCTTTTTTATATAAGATTAAGGTACGAAACTGAACTTAGTGCACAAAAAAGAAAAACTCAACGCGACCGGTTTCGAGGTGGTTTTTTGTGGACTCGTTCTAGTTTTGTATCTTAATCTTATATTGAATTATGAATATGTTCCACGAAATATCACTAGATATGTTTTGTTTTCGTCCTTCCTCCTATCTCTCGAAAGAATTGCATGCATACCACCAATGTAAAATTAGATGTATAAACTGTTAGCTAGAGCAGCAATGTAAAATAAGACACTTACATTCGATGTTTATTATAATTATTACCGTGTAAAATAGTTCGCTGTATGCACTTCCGTAGTTAGCGGAGGGCGGCTGTTTTTTTGTGTGGCCTCATTTGTTTATTTTGTTACTTGATTGGTGTGCACTGAGAGGGGCGTCCAAGTCTATGTCAGGGACCCCCGGGGGGGCATCCAGTCAGATTGCGGCCCATGGAAACAGTAAGAAGGTTAGATATGGAAAGAGGAAGGGCCGGCATCAGATGGTGAGCAAGTGAGAAAATAGCTTCAGGGCATTCACTAGATTGGGCTGCCTGTTGGTATTCGTGGCTGTAGAGATGTATCTCCTTCACACATATCTCACAGCAAAATTAGTCGCAATTTGGAAAAATAAAATATAAATTTCACCAAGAAGGAAACAGTGCTTGTCAAATTAGCGAAAATAATTCCTCCAAGCTCCATGTCTCCGGGGGAAGGGAAAAAGTGAAATACATCAGGGGTGAGATTTTCCAGTCTTCCAACGGTTTCATCCGACAAATTTTGCTTTATCAACTATGATATTCGTAAATAAGTTAAAAATATTGATTAAATGAGGCAGAATTAATTATTAATCAGTTCAAAATTAATAATGTACAAGTATTTAGTGATAAATTCAATCATGGCCGGATCGCGAGAAGGTGTGGGCGAAATTTGATTCAGCTCAATTCAAAATTCAATTTTCCGCCCGCACGTTTTTCGGAAAATAGATTAACACTGATTCACATGCTAATCATCATCAATTTTATCATTTCATCAATTTATTACTCCTTAACACTTCCAAACTAGCAATGGATTCACTTAATAGATGTACTCTACATAAGCTCTGTGAACGAATATTTGGCAGTAGTAATATTGTTAACGGTGCTTCCTCAACTAATGTAATTGCACATGTGGCTTCCCACCGGGAATCAAACCCGGGATCGCTTCCACTAAAGGAGAACGCGCAGCCCACTTGGCTGTCTGGGAGGCCAAAATATATTTTTTAAATAATAAAATTTTCGTTTGAGTTTATCACGAAAACTTTATTTCGACAAAGTTTATTATATATATANCGATTAAGCGGAGAATGTTACATTTTCAGTAATTTTAAGTAATTTGTTTTGATACATTTTTTAAAGTGTTGCTAAATAAATGTTTTCCATCCTAGATAATTTATAAATTAGTATATATATATACTAATTTATAAATTATCTAGGATGGAAAACATTTATTTAGCAACACTTTAAAAAATGTATCAAAACAAATTACTTAAAATTACTGAAAATGTAACATTCTCCGCTTAATCGCTGCAAATTCTTTCAGTAATTCATCAATGTCAATATCATTAGCGAAATCTCTCTCTTGGGATGTAATCGCGAGTTCATTTAATCTCTCTTCATGTAGTGTGGGCCTCTCCCGGGCTCTGATCAGAGCAAATTTGACCGCCCTTAACGAGGTGTCGCCCGGGGCGATCGCCCACGTTGCCCACGCCCAGAACCCGGTTCTGGTTTTAAATGTCAATAAACCTCTGACAATTGCGTAACATTTGTCAAGGGACTAGAGACCTCCCACCTGAGGTTGGCCGAAAGACTGAAACCGGCCCTGGAGAAGAGACGATTAGTCTCAAATTCATCGCATAGAAAAGCCTGATCTAGTTGTTCGAGCAGCAGGGGTTGATGGATAATAGCCATTGGCTAGCGGGGATACCAGAAGGTATTCGGATAGTTATGAAAGTGAAACAAGTATTTACGGACGCTTTTGAGAAAAATAAAAACAATCCCTATTCTTATTTTAATAAATTTTGGCAGGGTCGTTAGATATATTTTGCCGACCTCGGTGGCGTAGTGGTTAGCATGTTAGCATAGCAATTCCGAGGTCCCAAGTTCGAATCCTGGTCAGGGAATGGTTGTTTACGTTCGCCTTTACTATGTTAATTATAAAGTGGCCTCATCAGACTAAAATTCGCCAGAATAAAGACATTATTATTTTTCTAGAACGAAGCACACGTAGCATATTGGCTTAATTAAACTTTCTGATGATAATTCTGCGAGATTGTATTTAATAGTCAGTTTAGCTTACGCCCGAAGCATAATTGTTTTCTACGTCTACATGTGTACAGTGCAAGCTACCTTTCGGAGTCTGGCAGGGTGTGCATGCACCATGACTACATATACATTTACATACTTTCCCAGCAAACCGCCGTATGGCGTATGGCAGAGGTTGTTAATACACCGTAGTCCCTAATTATTCATCCTATTTACGCGTCTAATACTATCTGGACTACTTCCTTAGTCGTTTACTTTCGCGTATCGTTCCCGGAAAACTGAATTATTGGAGTGGTTTCGTAATGAAGACAATATTTAGGGGCAGTGGCGAATACAATAGGTTTTTACAATGGGAGTTTGGCGATAATTTCCCAATTATCCTATATTAACGTATGAGCTGCGCATCTAGAAACTTACTGGGGGGAGGGGGGATTAAACATATATCCTTATGAACTCATCTGAATTTAACTTCTCTAGTGAATACAGTAGAAATACAGTAATCATAGAAAAAATTCATGATTAGATTTTAATGAAAACCGCTCCTCAGATCCTAGGAAAATAACTAGAACAAAAAAAAAGCATCTCGGAGGGGGTATCGCCCCTTACGCCCCCTCCCCGTCGAATCATCCAATGCCTCCTGTTCACTTCTGTACTTTTCAGACGGTGAGAATAAAGCATATTTTTACAGAATATTTCAATATACTCATAAACGCATTCAATTTATTCCATATCTTCTTAGACTTCAGTAGCACTTCTTTAGGAACGTCATTGGAATTGAACGTAATTAAGCATGCCACATCCGAAAGAAAAGTTGTTTCGAGCTTCAGTATCAAATGATGTGACGCATATTAGAAAGACCTCCAACAGTGTTTTCTCCTTCGCTCTTTCTGATAACCACGGTTGTGAGCATGCTTCAGCCAGAACGTCATTCAACGTTAAATGAATATGTTATAAAACTCGGATGTCTCTGTGGAGTAAAATATTCCAGTAATCAGTAGCGTATTCTGAGGGATCGTGGGGTATATTCCAACATCGAAAATGGTTTTTTAAGCCCCTCTAAGAAATGCTAACTAAAAACGCTAATAACTTGTAATCTTCTTAAATTCCTTATTAGATAAACACGTATGAAGATACATGCCCCTTTTTTCTTACTTTTAACTAAAAATGGCAACCAGAAACCGGAAATAGTGTGCCTCAGTTCGGATAGATAAAATCAACAATATTTCCTTCCGCCTTCCATATGATGACGCCTGTTTGAGTTGTTATCTGATACTTGTAGTGATGAATAGAAATAACGTTGAAATCAATAACTAAATATCAATATTTTAAATATCAAAATTTTAAAAATAATTTTTCTAAACATCCAAATATTCATTGTCAATATTTTAAATATGGTTTTCATGGTAAAAACACTTTTACATTATTTTAAATATCAATATAAATATCCATATTAAATGCCCATGGATTAGAAGTCAATACTTAGGCATCACTACTTTATATAAAAATTTTAAATATCAATATTTTTCAAAGGTCTTACGATTAAATATTCTGTTGAATGCAGTTCTAATTATATTGTGATAAAACGGATATGTATTGCTTTTTGGTTGCAATAGTTACAAATAGGCAACGGTACCTTTCTGCTGCAGATCCGGGGAGAGTACTCCCCTCCTTGATGACTTTGTAGTACTGGTAATCACAGCCTGTCCGAGATGTGGCTGCTCGGGGCGCCGAGGTTATGAAGTAGCCCTTAGGGTTTGGAAGTGACTCTGATCGAGTAGAAAAACGGTGAATGTTCAGTAGTTTATATTTTTCGGGTAATACTGTTGAAATGGTTCTGAACTGAGCATAATGAATCAATGAATCGCGAGAGAGAGATCTCTCTCGGTAGAGAGAGACAGATCGCGATTTGCTATCAATAAAACCTGTGATCTATAATTTTATAGTGACAATAATTTTAAATATATTAGTGATATTAACTCGGCAAGCATTACTATTAGATAATTCTAACGAAAATCGAAGACATTATCTAAAAAAATAAGTTTTTAGACGGTGGTATTTAAATAATTTTGCATGCATCTAAATGAAAGGGGCATCAGGACACACGGCCCTGAGCGGCAGTACATCTCGGTCCGGTCATGCTACTAATTTGCATAGGATGTGACGAGGATGTTGAAATAAAGTTTGATGACGAAATGTTATCACGATCACCATACGCCTACTGCATTTGTCAAAACAAAATGGCATTTTAAAAGAAATTGGTGATGAGTTCACGAAGAATTTGTCTTAAACCGCTACCCAAGATATGTTTCTCTTCGCCTTGCGATTCCGCAAATTGGACCTTAATATTTGGGTTAAATATCGCATTAGTTAACGGACGATAATATTTTGAGAAAGGTGAATGAATGACAGTAATTCGAGTAAAGATATAATCGGATTGGAGTACTCTTACAGACAAAATCTTACATAAAGCGGTTGAAAAGCTAAATTACGCGATGAGAAACTGAAAGGGAAATAGTAGGAAAGCAAAACTGTTAAGATATAAAGCAATATTGAGGTCGATATTAAAATATGCGACAAATATATGGGATCTGCATGATAAAATTGATATTAAAAGTCCGATATAGTGCAACGAAAAGATCTAGAGATCTATTACGGAGACATAAGACAGAAGGTAGCGTAACGGAAATGTTAGAAATTCTTGGTTGGCAGAAACTAGAAGAAAAGCGAAGGGTAAAACGACTAGTAGGAATCTTTCAGGTAAGAAACGGTGGCTAGGCTTGGAATGAGTTGGGATGCAGAATAGAAGAACCATTCTATATTGTTCAAGGGGATCACAAGCAGAAGTTAAAGCTGAGAAATCGTAGAACAGATTTAGCTAAGTACTCGTTAGGGATTAAAGTGTGGTATTCTTTGCATTGAGTGGTTTTTATACCCAAACCTAAGAAAAGAAACGAGCTTAGAAAACGATGCAAAGTTTATTGAAGTAAAAAAGTAAATTTTGTGAACATATTATGTAATATAAAATGTGTAACATGTGGTAGCGATTATCTATCGTGTATTCTTTTTATTTTTAATAATGGTATATTATGTGATTAAGCTGCTGGCAGACTTGGATCTAACCGCATCCGAAATTTATAGATAAATGAAAATTGAAAAAATCGGGCTGTAAAAATTTGCGTCCGATAATGTAGTAATAATGTGGAGGCTGAGGGAAACGAGTTCGTCCAGCAACGCGAAAGGCATTTGAGATATCGAGCGAAGGGGAAGGAAAGATCAAAGGAAGCGAGTTTGGGAAAAAGGACTTGATTAAGGATAATATAATACAAGTAAACATACCGAAAATAGTTTCTGAAAAATTATCCTTTGGGGAAAAGAGATTGCGGTAATGGAGTGGAACAGACAACAGGTGGTCATGAATGAGACATGAAGCGATCATCGCCGAGAAATCGATTCCCAAGTATTCCATATCGGAAAAGGTCAGTGCGTGCGTCTTGGGGAAGTGCAACTCAATGCAGGGGCGGATATGGACTATCAGAGGCCCGAGGCAGAAAGATAACATCGAACCTCCTTTTGAAATTACCATATCGTGAATAAAAAATTCCCCCTTTACTATAGAATGAGTTCATATAATAGTACAGAAAGTAATGGCAACTTTATTGGGTCGAGATTGAGACTTAAAATTTTTCTCTTTTATTTGAAACTTCGCCGACGTAAAATAGATCTAATTCGGAAACTGTAATACAAACTAGTCTTTTATTATAGAGGTAAACCATTAGAGTTCGAGAAAAGCACCTAATAGCCGTTGTTTGCGAGAAAACCAATCGTTGAAGAATTCCAACCAGCAGGGGTTAGGGTTCTCAGTGGTCGCGCTAGAAAATATTGTTCTCAATACATATTTCGGCAAGTATGTTGCCTTCTTCCTGAGCCAATGTCACAGAATAAATGTGAAAATAAAACTAATCCTCTGAATTATGAATATTAGTATATTTGATGAATTAGATTTCGAATTAAAAAAACTCCGATCTCGTGATTTGGCTCAACATTTTGGATAACAGACAAAGTCAAAGGAGATGAAATTAGAAAAATAACTGATTATATAGACATTTTTCATGTAGGTTACATTAAAAATACTCTTCTAATACGTTTCAATACCAATACAGATATTATCAAACTTCAAAGAAAACACTTATGGTGAATCATGCCTTAGATTTCATGCTAAATATTTAATTTGTTAATAATCTCGATTATCTCAAGTAAAACTGTTCGCAATCGTTGGCTTCGATTCATCAAATCTAAGCTTAGGTATTCACGAAGTTAAGAAAATGAGAGAAATCAAAACGGAAAATTCCCTACGACGCGAGAAATGATTCGATGACAGAATTCGNATGAAGTATTTTCAGAATATTAAATAATGTGACTTGTAATTCAAATATTAAGTGATATTTCAGGTTGGTGAATACATGTCGTTGAACGTGGTGGATATTAATTACTAAAATGAAACAAAGAGACACAATATATCGGTGAAGACATCCTAAGTTTATGATATTGATCAAGATTTACGAGGCAAGTTTGCGTGTTAGATAGTACATCTATTTGGGACCATTCTTAAATGATATCACGAGAGTTTTCCGAATACTCAGCCCCTCTGTCTCTAAAATGTCATATGGTACCTTTGGGGCTTTAAGTTTGTGTACTTTTATTTTCAATTTTAAAACAAGACAACTAATTAGGTTACAACGACTTCTCTTTCGTGCTGCTACAGTTTCGTAGCAAAATTAAAACTGGAAACGCTGATATAATATAATACCAATAAATACTAAATTGCAGACAACAATTATTGAATCTCTCTACGTAGAGATGAATGAAAATAAATCGTGTTCATATATATTTTTCCTATGCATTTCAATGTAAGGATATGATGATTTCATGATTCTGCATCAAATATTTAATTATTTTTGACATCAAACTGTGTTACCCTCCTCCCATTTCAGTAACTGTCAAATATTCCCAGATCCTCCGTCCCACCTAAGAGTGACATGATTGAAGTAAGCTCTTCTGTGGTAAAATATGGAGTTACCAAAAATAACTTTACGTCAGGATGTTAGATACACTTGGGCCGGCCCTGTTCCATTCACGCAGAAGGTAAGTGATGGAACATGTTCCGAAATTAATGTTTCCTCTATCGTTACTTCATCCGGAGAAACCCATTCTTTCCTACACTACGTACACCATTTCATTTTCTATTTGGCATGTAGAGATCCAATTAGTGAGCTCTTGGCAATTTCGTGTCATCTCTACTTCTGTCCCGTCTCTCTCTCTATGCCTTACCATCTAAAACCTCCTTTGTCGACCCCTTCAGCCACTTCACTCGACTTCTCATTTACTTCCATCACAGCCACTTATTACTCCCCCACAATCTCCTCCATGTTTTATCTGATTACCAGCGATATCCTCATGAATACTTAAGTTCGTCAACTGTGTTGGGCAAGAAGTGAACTTTGCATCAATTCCGGACGGTTAACAGCGCAGGTATCAGAAATTCCTCGGATACTGCATTACGGCCGCGATTTGAAAACTAGCCTTGGAGTACATGTCGAAACACCACCGCATTAGAGCGACATGCCACACATAATATTACTAATGAAAAGCTTTGTGTGGCTTAGGCTTCTCGGTAAGAATTCCATCGGTATAAAAACGTGGGAAGAACTCCTCTCGACTCCTATATTCTCTTCGAAAATTACCTCGTAAAGTGCTGTAGAGATAGCTCATAAACATCCATGCATCTATGAATTATTTCCAATGAAAATTCTGTAATAAAAAAGAATGCATTCATTCCTTCGCGTTGAAATCAATGCCGAAAAATTGATGATATTCATACTCATTACAAGTTTCCAAAGAAAGAACATTGATTATATTCCACCAAAGGTATATTCCCACGATCGGTTCCATCATCGAGAGGACATCTTCTGGTAGGAAATAAAAGGAAAGCTGGTCTTACACGTTCAAGAATGCTGCTCTGAATTTAGTTGAGTATTTCCTATAGAGTTTTGCTTGCCTATAGAAAATACTTAACTAATTGCAGAGCAGAATCCTAGACCATTTAAGACCTGCTCTTCCTGTATTTCTTACCAGAATATGTCATCCCGATGACGAAACCGGTTGTGGAAGTACACCTTTGGAGGAATATACTCAGTGCTCGTTCTTTGGAAATGTGTGCGAAAGTCCACGAAGTCTCGCTTGATCACAATAATTTGATCTCATTTAAGTGTCAAAGGGTGCTCAAAAAGAGACGAGTGAAAGAATTAGAAATTTTAAAGAACGCTGGTCAGTAGGTTCATGAGATTATGTTAAACATAAATTGAGGGTATTTCTACTTCATTATGTCAAAGCTATGATTAATCTTGTACTTGACGTAAATAATCGTTAATTATCATTAATAATGTACAAAATCCACATTTTACAAAATAAGTAGTGTCGTCAGTGTTCCACGTGCCAAAAAGTTTCTCTTGAATGTCATTATGGGCATGCGTGCCATGGTAGCATACAAATTCTTCGAAAACCACTACTCAATTTTAAAAAATTCGTCAACGTAATTAAAGTTTTACATAGTTTAAAATTATTTGGAGTGGTCCATTTTCGAAGAATTTGTCATTCGAAGAAATTATAGTTGGAAGAATTGATTTTCGAAGACCTTTCGAGCATTTCCCAAAAAATGTGAAATTTTTATTAAGGGTACAATTGAAATAAATAATTTGACAAGTAAGCCTGCGGATAACGTAAGGAGTAGAGGATTGTCTGCTGGGGTGATGTACTGTTGGGACTTCGTAGGCCCCGTAGCCGCTACGGTTGCCTAGAAGGCCAATCAGTAGTCCTGAAAAAGCTTACGTTATAAAGTAATATGGACCACTACTGTTAATGCTATATCAAGTAAATTATAATTATTTAACAGCACTGTTTGTAAACTAATGTAATCGGTTAACAATAATGTTAATGTGCTGATGTTCTGTAATAGTATATATAAGGCTTTTGATACATTTTTTGAGTTGATTGTCGGTACTTTTACATGCCGTTCTTGGTAGTTTAGATTAATATGTACGTTATAGCAGTTTAAATTGTAAATAGTGTAGTTTGTAAAAAAATTGTAGTTAGTGAACGGGGATATTTAAGTGCTGATGTCTTATGTACTAATGTATTGTATATATTCAGGACTTGGTAATGTTGTTTAAGTAAGCGTTGAAAGTGGAGTTATTTAACGTCGCCACACAACTGTGCGTCTTACTTCGACGGCGTTATGGTATAATAAATAAATAAATCGAATAAAAGATTTTAGAACGAAAAGCTATGCCTACAATGATTAGTAGGGGTGAAGAAATTAGTGTTCTAGATCAAAAATTGGTGGAATTCCGTATTATTTAATTAGAAAGGGGGTTAACAATACCTCTCTGCCACATAACAAGGCAGATGGCTGAGTGAATTCGTAAATATACTTGCAAAACTCCTCATGGAAATTATTCACTAATTAAACACATAGA
Organism: Ladona fulva; assembly: GCA_000376725.2. Taxonomy (NCBI): domain Eukaryota; kingdom Metazoa; phylum Arthropoda; class Insecta; order Odonata; family Libellulidae; genus Ladona; species Ladona fulva. Next base: position 632,404 of record KZ308223.1, read on the forward strand.
TTGCCGGTTTTGGCGATCAGATATAAGGCGATCCATGCAATCATCAGAGAGGGTAGCGAATTCTTATTTAATCTCCAACGGCCGTACTAATAACCAAGGCAGCTCTTTGAATACAAGTAATAATTGATGAGTTTCTGGTTACCACAGCGTCACAATGGATATGGATCTTTTGGTATGGATCGATTTCTATCATTATGGTTCCGTACTTCCAAGTCGTGAGCATGAGACCGATGGAGGAATGTCCAATGGGCAGAGGAATCCAAATGTAGCGGTCCGTTCAGGAATGAATAGAAGGGTAGGCTAATTAGTAGTTGGTAATTGTTAGGGTCACAGGGTTAAGGGGCGGTAGATATTGGCGGGATGCATATACGTTACGGCTCGGATAGGGTTGGCCAAGGATAGGGTACGTTGTGCGTGATAGGCTTATAATGGGGTAGGATAGGGTTACGTGGAAACGGATGTGCAATTGGTGGTAGGTAATGATTGGATTGGGTGTTTTCGAGGAGAGTACAGGCAAAGAAGACAACAGGGTGTGGATGCAATAAGCCTTCAGAAACCTGCGCGTATTCACGTTTCAGCTCAAATAAAACCGAAATCAAGACCTCATGTTGGCTAATTTGCCTGAATCGTGAAATATTAGTAAATGATTGAGGAAAGGTGTATTTACTTGGTACTTTACGGTAAAGCTGTGGAATAATAAATGTGAAAATTAGCGACATGGCTGGGAATCGAACCCAGGTGACCAGTGAACTACCATGCCGCATAACTTCCATACTGTTTGGAAATGCTTTTGGGAGGAAAGCACGCAGCCTCCACTTAGTGGCACGAACTACCGCCAGATGGACTCATAGAGAAACACCTCTTGTTTCATGTTTCTTATAGACTCGAGCAATGAATAACTAGAAGGAATTAACACCGTCTGAATTTACATGACTTTGTTTACTGCCTCATTCCTTTACGATCGCACGTACCTATGCAATATGATGCAATTTTATATATTAATTACTCCTATTATGCTAGTTCATACCATTCGCAACATTTAAATTTCTTTTTTACTAAACCTTAACTGACAAAGAATAATTATTTTCTGATACATGTTGCATATGTTTATAACTTTTGTAAATTTTTATATCCTTTATGTAATCTATCTCTCTAATTCTTTCACCCTCTCCTTCAACTTTCGCAGGTTTTTCACACCCCCCATCCCTTTGTGGGGGTTTTCCTGCAGTGGAATCATTTTTTCTGTGATCAAAATAAATCACAGTTTTTTTCTCCACAAAACCATTNATTGTAATTTAAAATTTCTTAAATATTAAATACTCATGCTTGTGTATTATCTAGACAAGGGTGAAATGGAAGATGGGACTCTTTAGTCCCAATTTCGCCCAATAAAAAAAGACTCTTGTATAGTATTGTACCTAGGGTTTAATAGGTGATGCCAAAGTGGAGTGAGTGATTTCTGAAGAAATATCTCAAAGTCGAAGATTTTTCAGAACTACAATGACTACATAATTCTGCCGAACGAATTTGTCGTTGTAGAGATAATTCTTAAAGTAAACGACGCTGACAATTGGAAAAAACTCGCCAACTAGGGGTTGCAAAAAAAGTTGCATAGATGGAGATCAAACCGATATCAAGTTACTAATACTTTAGTCATTTGAAACCCAAGTTCACAACATCTAACCCGGGCCTTCTGGGATATCATTGCCAATAGATAACCTGGGACTAATGCGAAGAATGAATAGGTATCTGATGACTTAGATTTCTTCCAGGTTTTCTCTCGCACATTATCCCTCTTTGTTTTCAATCGCTCTTGATTGCTTGCGTGTTTAACAATTTCTTGGTTCCCTGATGGTATTTCACTAATTGTAAGAGTTTAAGGAGCCCCACTATAACACAGAGTATAAGATGTCGATTGTATAACGTAGAATAAAAATCGTTCATGTTTTAACGACTTATTTAAGTTGCTCATGAATTTCAAAATTTCTAAAATGAAATGGCCAAAAAAGATTTAAAATTCGCGATAGGGTAAGAAATGACTTTTCAGACTAACCTTGTTCATCTTCTGTAGTTTTCAACTGAATTATACAAATTCAATTTAGGTAATAGTTTCATATTGAATAAAGATAGATGGAGTTAAATGTTCAATAGAGATGAAACAAGGATTCTAAGTAGCTATATTCATTCAGTTCGACAAACTATCAAATATGAAATTTAGTACGGATAACAAAGATTGCATCGAGGAAATGTTGAACGACTTACTTGTGGTTGTTTGCTGTCCATATAAATACATAAGATATAATTAAAATAGACACAAATAAGGAAAGAAGGAGCATGAAAGATGAATATGTAATAAATCAGAAGAAACTGGTAACTGAGAAATAACTTAGAAGTAAATAAAAAATGTATGCGTGTTAATGCCTCAATTTATCTCAAAATAATGAGCAGAGTATTTTCCAGTAAATATAACTTCGCATAAGCGAAAAAGATTCATTTATCGAAGTCTATTTTTCATGATTTAGGATATGTTTCTTTTGCAGCGAAACGTCATTAAGTGAGTAGCAGTTTCTTACACATATGCGCTTTTCAATTATTAAATTTAATCAAGGGGAAATTTCTTAGAATTTATAATTAGGGTCAGTTAAAGTTGGAGAAGTTTTGGAGCTCGAAGCCTCAGTTCTTCGTGATAATTTCAGAATAAACAAAAATGTAACGCGTTAGATACAATCACGAATCTGATTACGTTACATTATTCCGGAGTATAATAATAGTGATGATGATGATAATGACGATGGGGATCATAAAAACAACAATAATAATCATAACAATAATAATGATAATCGTCTTTATTTGGGCGAGATTGAGACTAAAGTATACTTTTCCATCTAACGAACCGTCATATTTCATACAGTTGTATATCTACAATAATGTATATATATACAGTATTGTAAAAAGGGGCGAACAGGTGATGCCAACGTGGAGTACGTGATTTCTGAATCAACTCCTCAAAGTCAAAAAGTTTTACTTATCGTAGTGACGATGTGATTCTGCAGAATGAATCTAACGGTAAAAGGCAGGGCTTCTTCAGTTGCTTAATTTTCATGAGAAACAATGCGCGGAGGAACACTAAAACTTTCCATCGAAGGTAACTTCGGCGTCTTGAGCGCGTGACATAAAGCTTTGAAGGCGTCATTGAAAATTTCTCTCCGCTGAAAATTAAATTCGATCTGCAGCACCGTTCGTTAGAAGAAAGACTCCGAGGACCGAGAAAAGTTGACGAAACCAAAGTTCTTGTAAAGATTTCAAATACTGAGAAACTTCATGTCGTTGGTTACAATTTAGAATTTATCTCTAAAAATTAAATAAATTGAAAGCGATAGAGGGAAAGGAAGAATATAGAATATTTAATCGTTCAAGTATAAAATCCAAGAGTAGTATATTCAAGAGTAACGTTTAAACATCATAAATTGCTGCATGATGCGTGTTCTCACCGAAGATAATATATTTATAATTTTGTAACACGGATGGAATTATGTGGCAATTCGTCTGTTTGCAGATTTTTTTCTTTTTGATGGAAATACGACGTAAGTAAATAAGAAAAACTGCATAGACAATAGATATAGAAATTTCACAGTTGTAGAGTTACAATATTTTACAACAATCGTTCACAAAGAAAATTTGACTGTTTAAACATACATTACCGGCCTCGGTATTGAAGTGGTTACCATACAAGCCTTCCATTCCCAAGGTAGTGGGTTAGAGCTTGGGCAAACCCGAATTTTTCGATTATGAGCTGCATACCTGTATTCGTCTTTTGTTTGGTACCTGACTGTAATTGTCCTATGACTGGATGTTTATAATAAAATAGATAAAGCAATATTTTAACAAGGCATTCATTCTCAATGATTGATTTAATTTATCGAATATTTTATCCATTTATATTCTTATGGAATTTTTTACGTACTTAACCAAACTATCAAACGAAGTCCACTTAGTTATCTTACTTAATTTTGATGATGAGTTCGTTATGCAACACTATGGTAAAGGGATTCGAATAAGTTGTTAAAATTGAAATTTTAATCTACATCTACATAAATACTCTGCAAGCCGCCTTTCGGCGTATGGCAAGGGGTAAAGTGGTTTTTTTGATGCTGTTCCATTTTAAGCCACGGAATGAATATCGACAGAGAATTATATGACCCGCATTCTCTCTCATTACTTGCATTTTTTTATTTGGCCTTTCTCCCATTATGGATTCAACCGATGATTGTGGCGAGTATGGCGATGATGATGATTAGTGATATGATGAATTCTGTTTTTGGCTGCAATTTGATTGCCACCTCCCCTTCCTGCCGCCGAATCACGTCGAAAATCGTGCTCCAACACGATCGAACTCTGGTACCAAACGCACTTCCAATTAGCCTAATCGGGAGCCCGATTGCTTACCATTATAATTCGTTACTCTGCGCGTCAAACTGTCCGCCCTAGCATTATCGTCCGAGCTTTAGCAGTAGTTTTGGATAGTTTTAAATAAATTATGAGAAATAACCGCTGAAAGCTCATACCAACATCATTGAGCATTTTCTATGAGCGATTACCGTATCTAGTGATGAATTATTCGCATAATTGTAATGCATTTTCTATAACATACATTTCAGCATAATATTCAGCCCGGAAGGAGGTTGGAACCTCAATGCCTCTAACTATCAGCCATTACAAATTCTGGAGAGGTAACGAGGATACTTAAAGATGAGCAGTTGGGTACTTTTCTTTCGCTTTCCTCTCTGAGCCATAATTCTATGAATGGAAAACGTTCACCTTAGAAGAGGAAGAAGAAATATATGCAGTTCATCGGTCAACGATGGCAATCCGTTCCAAGATTATCGTAGTTAACCACAACCGTCGTTATTCAAGGTGCGATTTACAGAACCATACTGCATGCCAAATCATTTAAATATCATTAAAATACAGTACATATGATTTATTAAATTATATTTTTAACAAAAATATAAACAGATTGAATATTCATAAAAGAACTTTTTAATTGTCGATCTCCACCAGAAGGCGTCGTAAACCAAAGCCTTCGCCGTTAACCAAGACATTTTTTTTATTACAACACTATGTAGTTATACAAGTGCGTCTTTAATTAAGGCCGTCTTTAACCAAATTATTAGCCTGTACTGCAATGGTTGGCAGATCTAGGGGGTAAGAAGAGGAAGATCGCCTACAAGTACAGAGATGTCATCAAGGATGAATGTGTTATTTTTTCACATATTATTCTTTGTTAAATTTTTTGTTTTTATTAAATTGTTTTTTTAATGAAATCGTTTGTATTAAAATTAGATAGTGAAGTTTTTCTATGATAAATGTACAGCTGCTACATTCATCACGAAAAAATGATATCGAAAAAATTAATTGGGGGTGACTTCATAAGAATATTGTTTAAAACTTCCTCATGGAAAGTTTCTTGAACCAACACTGATTGAAATACATAACATAGTGGAGGCGTATGTGTAATACTTTTCGGAGCATTCAGTAAAGATGTTCAACCATGAAATTTAGGAAAATTTTTCATTTTGTGAGCCGAGAGAAAATAACAATATCTTTAGATAACAACAGAAAATAAAGCATCCGATAACCAGCCTTTTAGTTACGTTCCATTTCAGTTATGATTTAAATTAGAAAAATGCATGCATAAAAGTCGGAAACATTTCCACTTAGAAGAGTGAGCGTTAATTCAAATTATTTTGACTCTGGAATTGAAATTCGATAGGATATTACGGTTAACAAGCGCGTTTAGGATAAATTATCCTGATGTGAACACACAAATTGACTTAACAAAATTATGAAAAAAAACGTAAGAAGAGACTTTTTACCTTTACCACAGAAAGTTTATTCCATGACAATGATTTCGACTCTTTCGGTCATCACAACAAAATCACACTGTTTTTTTTCCTTTCGTGATGGAACACTACCACAAAGTCGAGGCCGAATCAGTAACTTCTATGAACAAAAATCATCAAATTAGAGTGAGAAATTCCTCCCAAATCCGTGTTCCCGAAATAAGAAAAATTCTTTTTTTGAGAAACTGCTCCGCTATGTATGTACAACTCCTGCGAAAAATTCTTTCCATTATTAGATTAAACAATCAATAAAGAGAACAAGTAATGCTTATTCGTGCGTACTTTAAAAATACTAGCTGATCCCGCGCAAATATTTGCGCGCATCGTATATTTAATGTCTGCAAAAACTTACACGCACGCGATTATTTAACATTTCAATAAAAGTATATTCATAAAAACAATATATTTCATCATGCCTGGTTAGAAATATTTCAAATAATTAAACACTGAATTTAATTCCATCTTTTCCCATCATTATCCAGAATCTTCAATTTCGAGGCTATGTCAATTTTTATTTCATCACGGTAATTGAAAACAAACATCAAGCACTCTCAACACCACGGTTGTGCAGCAAATGACCCAATGTCCATAATGTGGTCCGCCGGAGAAAGTAAACCAACTTTCTAGTTTTTGCATATTCATCTAATTGTATTTCCATTTTGGTGATAAATCAACATCCATAGAAAAAATATATGCCACTCTTTAGAAAGAAGGCCAATTAATTCGTCTTTAATTTACATCGTGCATCGAGCATCTTGTTATTGGATTTACTCGTAAGTAGTCCTCTAGTGGTATACCTAGCGGTATACACAATAATCACAAAAATTAACCAACCATGCAGAAATACGAAAACTCCAAGCGGAGGAGAAATTGGATGGATTACATTCGTTTTGTTCGAACTTCGAGCTTAATAAACGAGTTGATAAATATTGATTGGTTATCCCTGAAGTACCAATTTCTTAATTTAAGCTATCGGTCAACAATATCGTAGGTATTGAAAACCACTGAATGTTTTATTTATTTATTAGTCAATACCGCCGCAGTTAGACGTTTCGTCAGGTGGCGACGTTTAGTTACAGTGCATTACAAAACTATTATATATATTGCTTAGGTCTACATATACAAATACAGAAAATTGGTATCTATCTACCCGTACAGTAACTACAATTGTTTAAAAAGTACTCTAATCACAATTTCAGCTTCTAATACACTTTTACACTACAACCACTACAAACATTACACATATACATAAACTAAAAATTACCCCTAAACAGCATTAAAGCTAATTGTCGATAACACTTATCACGTAAGATTTTTCAGGGTTCCTGATAGGCCTTCACGGCTACCGTAGCGGCCACGGGGCCCACGAAGTCCCCACCGTACACCACCTTTTTAAACGACATCATTTACATCGATATCAATATTTGGCTATTAAAGCATTTTATCTAATGAAAACATTTAGAAGTAGTTTAAATTTAAAGTTATGAACTTAACTCACTTTTATTTATGTCCCACTTGGTAATTAAAACTAAATTAACAGTTCTGAGAATTATTCTACTGATTTTTTTTTTAACAGAACCGCTTTACCTCTTCAGTCAGATATGAGATGAACACGATTCGCTGGCATGTGATTAATTTCCGATCAATANAGTAGTTTAAATTTAAAGTTATGAACTTAACTCACTTTTATTTATGTCCCACTTGGTAATTAAAACTAAATTAACAGTTCTGAGAATTATTCTACTGATTTTTTTTTTAACAGAACCGCTTTACCTCTTCAGTCAGATATGAGATGAACACGATTCGCTGGCATGTGATTAATTTCCGATCAATACCTCTGAGAAAGGAAATACCGAAATTAGGAATAGGTAAATGTTCATATTCAGTGATTCATTTTCGTCAACTGCGAAATTGACGACGAAACAAACATATCTAAGATACCATTAAAATCAAAAGATATTATTTAAAACGTTCCACAGTGGGCTAGAATCGAAAAAAGCTGGCCAAGAGGCCAAAAATGGTTTTCTAGAGTGAGTAACGTGAAACTTCGCATAGTTATACAGAGAAGATTGAATTTTGTTGTTTTTTCTTTTATTTTTCGTTATTTGTGCACGACAAAAAGATACAGGGTGTCAAACTTGGACAATTTTCACAGAAAAGAATGCTCTCGGATTTTTCTGAAAAACTTTCTAGTTTGCTGCGATGCAGACGTAATTAAAGGAAATTGATGGAAAAACCAATCGTGCCATATTTTAGTAAACTTTCTCATCTTTTGATTCGCTATAGTTTTGTGCTCAAAAATGGACCTCTGCTTATTTTACGCAAGAAAATGGCGGACACCTTTTTCGGCCAATGTTTTAGATAAAGTGAGGTAAACAGCTAGGAAAACGGCGCTAAACTATGGAGTCTTTTATACCACGTCAATGGCTAAGGTTTTTAAATATAGAATGTGAAGAAGCTGTTTCCATTCACCTGCTACCCTGGGATTGCGATGGCTTTTTCAATCCCGCGGCATGGCCCAGCTAAGCGCCACGGTCACCAAGAATTCTGTCGCGTTGCCTATTCAGCAGTCTTATTATTATCTTTTAGCTATTATCATGTTATATTCCGGCTTTCAATGTTATAAACGTATTCCATAGTAATTTTAGACCCTACTAGGGTTTTTTTAATTAATTTTTTATCTCACATCGTGTTTGAAGTATTTTGAAGGTATATACAAGTCAACATATTTATGCGTTATCTCAACAAAGAGTTTCCAAGTGTCATCGGTGGACATTTCATTCATTCACGCGAAACACGAATAAATTAAAATTAATAATCAGCTTTTCGTTAAAGTCCTGGAAATTCGCTTTCGAGTAAAGATAAATCTTCCGTTTAGGTTTCTTGTGCTTGTTTATTTATATAAGTCGATGTATATGTATACGCCTTTGTGATCGCCGAGCCCTTCGCCAATTGCGATGCTCTTTATACGCTCAGGAAAGTTGATTAATAAGAGATCGAGAATATTTTCACCCCTAGTTGGCGATTTCACTACTTGGTGAGGTATTCAGGAGTCTTATATCATCATTTAGATATTAGCAAGTTATATTCCGAGAATGCTGAGAATGATATAAACTTATTCCACAGTAATTTTAGAGCGTACTAGGGAATTTTTGCAATCTATAACGAATCAAAAGATCAGGAATCATATTAAAATACTACACAGTCGGTTTTTCCACCAGTTTCCTTCAACAACATCCAAATAGCAGCAAACTTGAAAGTTTTTCATTAAAATCAAAGACTATCCTTTTCTGTAAAAATTGGCCAAGTTAGACATCCTGTATCTTTTTGACGCGTGCAAATAACGAAAAATTAGAAGCGGAACATAAAATTCAATCTTTTCTGAATGACTATACTAAGTCTCACGTCCCTTACTTAAAAGAAAACGTTTTTGGCCTATTTTACATAAATAAGTTGGCAATCAGAGGAAGTTGGTTAAAAATGTGTGGTATCGGCGGTAGTAAAAGAACCCGTCTGAGGCTCTATTTCGCGACGATATGAAGTCCATTCGCTTGAANATCTTTAGGGAATATTTCATGATCACTTATTTCCTCATTTAACCAGCTTTCTGTATCTATTAAAATATCGGTGCTGTGGCTGCGAATGAGGTGCTCCAAGTCGGGTACTTTATTTCTAACACTCCTGCAATTATCTTTCACAATTGATATTTTAATTTCGTGTACTGATATGGGTGAGTTTTCCGGTAAAGCTCGCTTGTAAATTTTGCTACGTATTTCACATTTTCGCGGTTTTTTCGTAACTCGAACGGTTGAAAATTTCGTTTCCCGGGACCCACTAACTGACCTACTCATTATCGTAAAAAAAATTTGCAGTGCTCATAAATCCTTCGAGCCACCCGTTTCGAAGCCGAAGCCGAAGAATATTCTCTCATAAGAACTCTCGGTGTGTATTACTTGAAATTAAATTGTCCACCTCCAGGTATGGTTTCTCATTCATGGATTTATAGCATACGGCCATTATTTAAAGCTCAATCACTTCCAGTTTTTCCAGTGAAGAGTAAAACACATTTTCCATAGCGCACTAATGAAGGTTGAAGAACTATTATGTATTAAATTCCTTAATTTTTAATTCGTAGATGAGATGGCTTGGAAATTTCCTCAATATAATCGTAGACTTCTACATTGACGTAGATTCATTCGCTCTACAATTCCTTCCTTTCCTCATTTCCTGGTAACTTATCCCACATTTTACATCACCAAACATCCTTTGCCTTTGCCCCTTCTTTTGTATCCTCTTAATTATGAGTCTTTCATTTCCTATGCCCTCGTTTCATTACTTAACTCAAAACTTTCTTAATATATTGGCAGAGAAAACAAACACTGGAAGGACTTCCATTAAGATGATACCCAAAGAATGCTAATGATGGCTTACATGTATGAAATATAAAGTTTATGGCAATAACTAATAGATAATTTAATGCAAAATTCCTTCCGCTTACGCCTGAATTCATATCACTGATGAAATAATTTTCCGTTTCGTATTACGGCCGTCTCTCTTTGTATGCATTCTAGGAAGTTGGTATTCATTGTGTTTGTGAATGCTTGAATATGTATGTAAATGTTTACGGTAGCGAATACGTTCGTTGGAAATGAACTTGAATTTTTAAAATTGCAGAAAATGTTTATTGGTAGGCTGATCGATCTGTCTTCGAGTATTTTAAACATAAATCGTGGTTATCTTTCACTTTTATAATATATTATGGTTATCTTTCACCTGGAAAAGTAATAGGAAGCCTCTAGAAGATTAGTCGAGAGAGTAGTAAACAAAACCAAAATCTGTATCATTTTAACTAAATATTCGAGTTAAAATTAGTCGAAGTAATAAGCAACCGATAATCATGACTTCAGTTACTCTAGAACAGATATTTCCAGCCAACTTTCCTGCAATTGAGTAATTCTATAATCAGTATACTGCTACATTCTACTTACTTCACACACCTCGTTCTCGAATCTCAATCTCCCAACGATCAATGCTCTATCGCATCCCAATACTTTCCATCCTCTCCTGTCTTAAAACTACCATTACGTTTTTCCCCAATCAACAAACTCCTATCTTCCGTTAATTAACTATATACCATTAAAATCTTCCTTAATTTGTTTGCTCTTGTTTAGTTTATATTTTAGAATATTAATACATTTTTCTGTATTTTATTTATTATTTTTTAGCGTTGTTATGTATTTTGTTTTAATTTTGTTAAGTATTATGCTTTGGTATCGTTATGATTCAATGTAATTGGCCATATCTGGGTGTTTTCTAATCCAACTAAATAAATACTGAACGTTTTATACAATTTTCTATGCTCAGCCTTGAGAACTGCCTTTAGATATGCGACGAGTGTTTGGAACCTCTACGAGAGGTTACATGCTCCTAATTGTTTTGGACGCGGCGATCACAGATTAAAAATAAAAGAACGGGAACAGAAAACCGATGTGGTATTCCTTCATCAATAGAGGTACAAGGGAAGGAAATGCTTTACCTGGAGAACTTCTCATTCAAATGCCGAAAAATGCTATTAATTTCAAAACGAAACTAAGAATTTATAAAACTTTAGTCGTTTGTATAAATTATAAATTCATGTATATGGTTATATATATTTTATATATTTTTCTATGTAATTGTACGACATATTGTGAGCGGTTTATTTACATTTCATTGTATCTGCTTTCTGTACAGGTGTTATAACAACTCTATAATTATTTAATTATTGTTAAGATCTGTAACTATAGGTAAGTACTGTCCACTGGAGGTTTTTGGAGGGGTTTCCTCCAGTCTTTGGGCGAATGCCGTAGGGATCTCATTATTATTTTTCTTACGTTCCCCTTGACCGTTGCCACCTGGTCCACCGATCAAGTAGCAACGTTTAATATTAAAAAATAAATAAACAAATAAACTACAGCGGAAAACAACTTTTGAAATCTAAATGGAAAACAATCGCTTGCTTTCCTTAGGATTCAGCCGCACGACTTCATCGTGCAAAGTATTTACACCTTTCCTTAATCCATATAACGAGCCCGTTACTGAAATTTTACTTCGGGGGCACGGCGGCGGTCGCGCAAACAACGCAAGGTATGGGGTTGTTTTCTTTAGTATTGAGGATCTAAGAGAGAAAGTTAAGCGTAATAATCAAAGAATGATAGCTTTGAAAATATTTATCAGAGTTAGAAATTCAAAATAATAATGCTCTACCCTGAGATTTGAAAGAAGCAGTTATTGTTAAATGTATACATACTTTAAGGAGATTTGATCAACGTCTTAATGAATGAAAAAATAATCAGCGCGCTTCTCACGCTTGATTTTAGACCATGCGATGGCTCATACCATACCGCGCGAAGTGCGACTGGAAATAAGAAAAGATTCGAAAGGCTGTAATATTACGTGAGATCACGGGATCGCACCTCGGGTATAAATTAAAACACCACGCTATACCACATTATATAATAAAAACTATACATCGAGGGTATAAGTGATAGTAAATGGAAAAAATACAAGGGAAACAAACACAAGATATATGAGAAGATTTCGAATTAAACTATCTAATTGTTCGACAAACCAAATTACATTCATACATACAGAAGACTTCATTAGGCGAAGATTGAGACTATGAAGTCCCATCTTTCACTTAACCTATACAAAAAGAACATATAGAAGAATACAGATATCCGCAATACTAAAAATCAATAAGAATTAGAAACAATCAGGAATTCGAATTTAATTCCTTCTTCGAATCAAGCGAAGTACATGAAATCCTATGATGTTTCCCGGGGCCATATTGCGATTAACCCGATATCGCATTAACGAGGATTTAATTTCCCATAGTAATACTTTCCAGCTCCCGTTCCATTTTCAAGGCCAAAAGATTTGCCGATAGGAAGTAAGCAATCGCTTCGTCAAGTGTGTATCTGTTCCCTTTCCTAATGTTTTCATTATAACCCTTTGCATACGTGGGGGACAAAAGAACGCTTCGGTCTCTCATATTGATATCGTTCTGCCGCCCGTCCTCACGATTGAATCTTATTACAAACCGCTCATGCTAACGAATGTTTTATAAAACAACTCGAGTGTAACAGTCCAGCGGAACGACCGAGGGCCCTCCTGTCACAGTTGACATGCTGATTATAATATTCGAGGGCAGCCCTTTGCTTTGTTCTGACCCGCCAAGCGGGAAGCGGATTGTGTGTCATTCATACTATCGTTTCAATGGCCCGCTTCCTCACATTATTCAATATTCCCCGATACAGCGATACTTATATAAACAGATTTTATTTATTTGTCGTACGATATTCCATACAAATTAGTAAAGATACCACAAATAAAGTCGATCAAAAGTCGAGTAAAAAACAAGTGGACGCTATTTTCCTTGACTTCAAGAAAGCTTTCGACAGGGTACCCCACTACAAATTAATTTACAAACTAAAATTAGCAGGTATCAACAAGGAAATAATTGAATGGATAAAGAATTTTCTACACGAGAGAGAACAGCAAGTGGTACTTGATGGCGTTAGTTCGAATAAAGTCAGAGTCACTTCAGGCGTACCCCAAGGCAGCGTAATCGGACCTTTACTCTTCCTCATTTATATCAATGACCTAAGCGACAAGATCGATAGCAATGTGAGGATATTTGCGGATGATTCGGTAATATATAGAGAAATATCAAGTGACGAAGATAGTGCTTCACTCTCAAACGACTTAGCTCATATACAAATGTGGTGCGAAAAATGGCAGCTAGATCTTAATGTAGATAAATGCTCTGTAGTAAATTTCTTCGAAAGGAAACAATTGAGTCAGAACCGCCCGTACAAAATTAGTGGAACGAATTTAAATGTAGTCGACTCAGTAGAATATCTTGGAATCACCCTAACCAATAACTTAAACTGGAGCACACACATTCGAAAAATATGCGGTAAAGCAACTAAAAAGCTCGGTTTTATAAAGCGTATTGTAGGTAGATGCGATGAAAAGGTTAGAGAGCGATGCTATTTTACGTTAGTTAGGCCCCATCTGGAATATGCGGCGAGTATATGGGACCCAGCGGATGAAACGAACTCTCGCGAACTCGAGAAAGTGCAGCGTAAGGCGATACGTTTTGTTAAAAAGTGCTACGATAGAGAAGCAAGTGTAACGCAAATGCTCACAGACGCAGGTTGGGAATCCTTGAAAGAAAGGAGATTAGAAGCTAGGCTGCGATTGTTAGATAAATTCAGAGGAAATACATTTTCGGATGACGTAATTGATATTATGCGACCCCCCTGCTACTTTGCCCGATCCGACAGTGAGCGTAAAATAAGAGAAATAGACGCGAGGACAAGTCGTTTTAGAGACTCTTTTTTTCCGCGAACGATACGCGATAATAATAAATTAAAGAAGTAATTCTACTCTTGGTGTTTACACCCCCTGCCACACGCCGGAAGGCGGCTTGCAGGGTACTTATGTAGATGTAGATCGTTTTACGGAAGAGAAAAAATATGTGTACTTTTTCCACACGTTTCCATACTTGCGACCGGTTTCGCTAAAGGATTAGCATCCTCAGGTACAAGAAGTATGGGTACACAGTATATTATTTTATTATGTACTCCTAATTCCTGTGCCTGGCGAGACTATTCCATTAGCGAAACCGGTCTTAGGTAAGAAAACGGGTTTAAAAAGTACAAAGTTATTTAGTCTCTTCTATGATATTGATTACTACGAAGTAACGCCTGAACATATCGATTTCGTTCGATCGTTTTATCTTTTCATGAGATGAAATGGATGATGGATGTTTCATGAGTTTCCAACATTTCTATTCCAGCTTTGCATCGATGTATTGTATCAAAATCGGTTTGATTTAACGCTCTGAATGTCAAAAGGTGTAAACTGCGTGCTTCATAAACCCGATTTCTTTAATTTAAAGCAACCGACCGGCGACCAACGGATCCAGGTTCGAGTCCCGTTCCAAACTTTTTATTCTTCAATTGTTCCTCTGAATTCAAACATGTGGACCATGAGTTTCTCATCATTTGCTTTTCCTCCGAAGTTTACGAAAGTATTCTCCACGTATTGTAACCGGTAATTTTCTAGCTATTATAGTCTGAAAATTACTATAATTTTATTTTGAATGTATGACTGCCATTAAAATATCACGAGAAATAAATATTTCAATGCTTACTACCTACTTACAATCATGGTTACGTAATTAGTTCCTCTAAGTAATCAGATGATCAGAATATGTTGTTAGATTTGTAGCCAGATCAAACTTGTTGAATATATCCATATAATTCTCAGAGAAAAAAGTAAAATGAACACCTTCATCATTCATTGATAATATCTTATTTTGATCCCAACTAAACACATCCTGATACACTCTTCTGGAAGGGGCGAATTTTTAGAATTTGAGGTCCCAGCCTCAAGGACCAATTTGAAGCTCCACCAAGAGACTATTTACCTTGAAAAAGACAAAAAAAACTGTTTTTGGGCCCTTTAACAGTGATTCTCTAATGTAGCGCTTAGTACGCCTGATGATAATATCAAACTATCAGCTATCAGCCAATATCAGCTATCTCATCGACGAGATAGCTGATATTGTTATTCTAGTTAGCAAACGAGCGCGAGTTCCGAGAGAAAACAATAAAGTGATTTAGGAAAGTGATTGCCAGGACAGATATTTCCTTCTGCTCGTTTTTCCCTCGTAGTATTAGAGAAGCTAATAGAAGTTAGGATGTGATAAGATTATCGGTGTTTTTGCACCCCCTGCCACGCGCAATTGGCGGCTTGCGGGGTTTAATTCTAAATGTAAATGGTAAATCAATCCCAGGAAAGAAGAAGTGAATTGATTTGAGCTTAATCTTACCACACAGAAATGGTCTTTGCGTCCGATATGCAAGAAGATTGCTCAATGATTCATCGAGAATGAACGAATAGTTAATTTGACATCGCGAAGTAAAGAATTATGAGCGAAAAACTAAGAATTACGGAATTTTAATGACGGACGCTCAGAGGGAAATTGCATTAAAAATTAAATAGGGTAATAAGTTCCGTAGCGAATTTTTCGACACGTACACGACAGAAAGGATAGCCGAGAATCTACGAAAGTAGTGACTTTAATTTTCAGCTGAAATATCCAATCACTTCTCGAGCGAAAAAAATCCGGGACGGAGACGTTAAGGGCATAGTCTAGAAGCCCTCTTTTTCGAAATTAGGTGACAGGAAGGACTCGACAGCAATCAGTAGCCAAACTAATTACGCCCCTTGTCTCTTTTTCGTAAACATCGTCTGCAGCTATGCCGTCACTTCGGTAACTGAGAGCCATAGACCGAGTGGAGTGGACTCAGACGTTGTCCGGAGGAAGGACGGCAGCTTCCGAACGCAGCTGTGTAACGCGATTTTCGCTCTTCTTTTGTTTTTTATTTCGCATCACGCTGCTGTTTGCTTGTCCGGCGAGATTAGGAATCGTGGCGTCTCCTGAACTTTTTAAAACATACTTATATTAAATATTTCACCCTTACGTCTTACTTAGTTGAAATCAGAGCCGTGTGAAGGGGGTGGAGAGCCGGGTGGGGAGTCGCCTTTCCCCGAGTGAGTGATGGAGTATTTTGAAATAATTATAACAACAATAATATTATTTATCCTTGGGTATGATAGGAAGTCAAAAAAGTGCATTTGCAGATATAACAATGTAATGACAATGCAACGCGGTTGATGCTAGTGTGACGATAATATGAAAATGTGATGCATATTTTCCTCGAAGAATTTACATTTAACAATATCATTGTAACTGCCCTGCAAGCCGCCTTCCGGTGTGTGGCAGGGGGTGCATGCATCATAAATCTACTTTCCTAATCGAATACTCTCGCGTGTGGTTCACGGAAATCTGACTTATTTCCCTGATCTTTCTCGCAATAACTGAACGTCCTATCAGAACGTGGTGGACGCATTACATCGCTGAAGATTACATGGCCGAAGATCTTTCTATCTATTTGCTGCGGAATGCGCTGGACATGTTGCTCAAATTATACGATAACGAAAATTGTGTGAAACCACGTGAGAGATATATCACCAGATATCAGTTCTCCAGTCAACTTTGTTAAACAATCTAATTAAGTTATGGATGGGTATCTTCATGCGAACCTTAAGGGGATTGGATATCGTTTCAACTAGCCGTTTCAGAACCTCAAAAAAGATCCTTTCTTCTTAATTCCTTTCTTCCGTTATACTGGTCGTGTGTGAGGAGAGGAAGAAGGAAAGTGGTGGAGTGGAGGCCTCGAACCTAGGCCGAAGATCTTTCGATGTATTTGCTGCCGAATGCGCTGGTCATGTAGCTCAAATTACACGATAACGAAAATTGTGTGAAACTTACGTACTTGGAAAGTGCCTGGATTTGAAGATGAAGGATTATGCTAAAATTATGTTCCAGAAGATTTTCGTATCACTTCTTATTGCCAAGTACCAATACAACGAAAGGGATATATTTTTATGTACGTTCTCTAATTTATTCCTCCATTATGGTCTGCATGAACCTAACAAAGAATGTATGCAAGTGTAGCAACATCTTTCGAGCATCGAATGGCGAAAACAGAAATATTTTATCTATATGCATGCAATCATGGCGATGTTATTGCCAACAACCTGCAGACGGATATTCAGGCCTTGTATCCACTGCCCTTAAGTGCTCTACCACATATATTATAGATGTAGGTACTCCATGCTAAGTTATTCGTGAGGGTTACTACAAGATAATTCGCCGATTCTACTGTATTTTGTATTATTTTGAAATAATTATAACAATGATAATATTATTTATCCTAAGGTATGATCAGGCATATATAGGACATCAAGAATGTGAATATTTGGATATAACAATGTAATGACAATACATCGTGCCTAATGCTAATATCACAAAAAGATAAAAATGTGACGGATATCTTCCTGAAAAAAATTCACGTTGAAACAATGTGCCCAATGAGTGACGAGAAACACAAATGTATGAGATACGAGGTTAGGGGAAAGAGAGGCCCACTTGATTCTAACTTCGTCATTAAAGAGTCCGATAATATAAATTATGATAATAATAAGTGTATACAACCAGAGGACCGCATTAGCTCTTACAAAAACGGATCCTACAATACCTAAAAGGATAGCGATAGAGTCAAGGACATGACATTAAATTTTCTGTCTATTTTAATCCTACTTATTAAATTTCTTTTTTTTGTGTTATTTTCTTTACATCTCAGGGAGTTTTATTCGTAAGAGCAACGTACTAGACATGCCCCTTCGTGTGACTATAGATGGGTCCCAAGGAATGGAGCAGAGTATCAGCTTCTTTCACTATCTACCGTGATAGATGTTATACATAAATTTTCCCCGTAGTGGCAACTGACTTTTTTAGCTTTACGGTGTACATTTGTCAATTATGACACTCGAAAAGACATCGATCACTGACTTGCATAATCATATACAGTCCTTGGGAATTATTGTGAAAATATTCGAATACTGGACTCAAAGAAACAAAAATTGGTCTCTTGGCAGCTTTTTTAGATTCTAGCCCACCTGCGAACTTTCCCTTGTGAAATTTTCATCACATGTTTCCCTCATTCTTTATAGCGTGTATTACAATATACCTCTTTCGTCGAAGACTAAAATTGCAAACATATCGAATAAACATGTGGCAGAAATTTTGGTACGCTGTTTAGCTATCGTTGTATGTGAATCACTGTAGTTAAGGAGTAAGTTATTCATCCACAATTGTCAACTTGTAAAAAATAGCTTCATCATAGAGTGAAATATGACCAAATTAATTAAAAAAGAAGGGCGCTCTCTTTGTCCGAAATGCTGACAAAAATACGACGAGAAGGCAGCCAATCGTACGAAGCATTCCATCTCCAGCGAAACGATCCCGGGCTGCGCCGTGTAATGCGTAACTCCCGGAAATAAATTTTTTTTCTAATGTTATTTATAAACTTAGANCGATGTGCCGCTTTCAGTCCACAGGAGAGTTTCATAGAAAATACCGCTGAATTTGAAAGGCGGTGCCACAGGATGCGTCGAACGCTGACTAAAACGTTTGGGTCAAATGATTCGATGAGGCAAAGATGAATGTTTGATCAAATACGGCTGTTTCAAACATTCCCGTGTCGCGGAGGATACCGTTGTTGCTGCCACAGTGTTGAATTTGATGTTAAACATTTCTTGTTTCCTAAATTAGAGAAGTAAAGGCACCCGTTCAAACAAAATCGGAATAAAATCAAGAATTTCATTGAATTGTATTATCTTTGTTTATTCTGCGATCATGTTAATAATTTACCTAAAATAAATCATACTACTATTTCCTGCATTACTTTCACTCAATACTGAAAAAAGTTTAAACCATTAGACTAACTTAATATGTCTATGCTAATGTTGCAACAGAGCATATTTCTACATTAGGAAATGCACGCTCTCAATAACGGAAGGCGGCCCTTCGTCCTATTCCCTATTGCCTACCTTTACGAAGAGAGTGAGAGAAGGTGAGTTCTTTTTCTCGCTCTAATCCACAAACATCCAGTAAATAGATAACAGTTGCCATATTTGGCAACACCTTTTATATGAGCTAAATCGTTTGAGAGTGAATTGCTATCTTCGTCCCTTGAATAATCTATAAATTACCAAGTCATCCGCAAGTATCCCCACATTGCTCTCAATCTTGTCGCTCAGGCCATTGATAGAGGAAAAGAAGAGGTCCGATTATGCTGCCTTGAGGTACGCCTGAAGTGAATCTGACATTATCCGAACTAGCGTCATCAAGTAGCACTTGCTGTTCTCTCTCGTATAGGAAATCAATCCTTGATCCAGCCAATTACTTCCTTATTGATACCTGCTAACTTTAATTTGTAAATTAATTTGTAGTGAAGGATCCTGTCGAAAGCTTTCTTGAAGTCAAGGAAAATAGTGAATACGAACACCTCTCCACAAGTTCCTCACTTCCGTGCTAGACCATATCTCATTCTTCCCTTCGACTTTACAGTACCATTCTTTGCAGCAGCATAGAAGAAACTCTATTACGACCTCGAAGCCGGAGCAACTCCTGCTAACAACGGAGAAAAACTTGTAGGTTCTTTCACATGCACGTCGCTTGATCAATACCCGCCCACGGACTTTTGAAACTGTCCGTATTGCCAATACGGAAGTATACGTAAAGATAACTTTTGTCATTACCTGATATGCAACTCCGCGTTCTGTTGCGCATGACTGAAAAGAACTATTCGAGGCAGTCTTTGCGCTATGAATTCACAAAGTAAGGACAGAATCGTCCCGTAATAAGTTCGCCATCCCACTCTTCGACCAATCATCACCTACTCGTATCGGACCGGCCCAAGATGCAATGGCGCCCAGGCTGAGAATCATGCGACCGCAGTCATATATTATTATTTTACTCTTACGGCGAAGTTAGGCCAAATGGCCTCTCTTCCACATAACCTCAGTAGAAGTTACATGATTATAGTAGTAGTAGTATTTTTTAAAAGTGCTTCGACATCTAAGGTCATTTCGCACGTAGGCCCCCACCGGGAATCGAACCCAGGACAACTTTCACTGAAGTCAAACGCGTTGTCCACTTGGCTATCCGGGAGCCCTATGTGATTACAATATTAGACTAATAACCAAAAAACATTGACTACAAAGAATTTAATTTTAGAAAAATAAATCGGTACATCCAAACAAACTGACAAACATATATACAAAAATTGGTACATACAAACTAATAGGCAGTCTCGTTGACAGATAAAAACTAATGCATGCTGCTAGATACAGATACATATAAAAACACATTGATTTGGACTGTGGGGGAAAACTCTTTTACTGATGGTTTATGGAGAATACCCCACGATATAGATACGCATGATTCTTACATCATCTCACGATTTTTATCTCTTAAAATGAAAAGCTTTTGGTAATCATCGGAATTAATGTAAAAAATAATGTGTATTATGTAATATAATTATTGCTTAAATTATTATAGTTTTAATGTTGAAGTTAAAAAATGGGAGGTATTATAGAAAGCGAGAACTGTAATTATCGGCTATCATCTCTGGTGAACGTTTGATTCATTAAACTTTCCACTCAGAATTGATTCAACAATTTTACTTCATAAATTGTTTACAGAATGCCTGACGCGCACCGTTTTTATGATTGCTTGAACACTTCTTTTAACCATAGATATAATTTCTTAAGAAAAATCTTCACCTAAGATTCATGTACACAGCAAGTAGTATTGCTAAAAACGTTTCGTCGGCAGAGGTCATCTCGCACGCAAAACGGTTATTTACTCCGTTCCCATTTTCAGTTCACAGCAATGCATAATATACTAGGAGCAATAGGAGAGGGGTTTATTAAACGTGTGTTACAAAGAGTTGCAACTAATATTAAGCTTTTTTTTCTAAAATGTAGCATAAAGTGATGTAAAGAAAAAGCGAGGAACTATGAAAAAAATTCGAAGGATGTAATATTACAATTGTCGGATCGGGTAACACCGGATCGAACCTGTTCGAAGTTGGCAGGAGCGAAACCGGAATTGAAACGAATTTTTTTTCTTTGATCCTGATCGAAAAATATTACGGATTGATGCCCTGGCCGATGTAGACTGAAGGTGATGTCATTTCCACCTGAGGAAAGAAGGAAGAGATGCTTTGTCTCTGAGAGGGGTCATCGATATCTCTTCTACCTTCAGTAACGTTAATGAGGATGGCAGGCGAGAAAAAAGATCGAAGGAGACCAGAAAATTTTCGGCAAAAGCGAGGAGGAAATATTCCGAGTGGAAATGGAACGGGCCAATCGGGGATTTACCGAAAGAAACCAAAACGCCAGATGAGGTGCGGATCGTGCGAGGAAATTCGCGGGCAAATAGAGCCAAAAGTATTTACTTAGCAACGTATTAATGACAGCTAACTTGGTTTGCTTGGTCCCTCGTAAAAGTAAACCTGCTCATTACTCGGAATAATAGAGTTCAATTTACGGAGATAGGGCCCATTAGCGAAGGATAGCGGATATCGCCATCTTGATTTAATTTTCGGGGTGTCGAGGGAGCCGATGAGCCGTCCAATTTCACAAGTAACGTTTTTGAGGGATCCTTCGCGCGATTCTTTCGGAGAAATTGCCAATTAGAAATTTATGATCCGGCTTATTGATGCGCGTCCCTTAAATTTCGTTATGTTGACGGAGTGGTTTCCTTATCGCACGCTTTAATTCATAATTACCCCCATTAGTAGAGAAACTAACTCGTCTATTTACTCTTTTTAAAAGAAAGAAAACTCGCCTATACCTGCGTCCGGGCGGTGTTCCGCTGTCATTGTTTCAGTTATTTTGGAACCTGCGGATAGTTACGTCTCTTTTCATTAAAATGGATACAAAGAGGTTAAATAATTTCTCAAATTTAGGCGAGACGATACCCGAAAGAAACTAACATGTTGCTGAATTCAGAAAATGATATTGCCAAAAAGTTCTTCAGAAGAAAATGGCTTTGTTTTCATTATTTTGATATTTGCTCAAGTATTTAAGAATTCGATGTACCTCTGAATCTAGATAAATACCCTGGATGCCGCCTTTCGGCGTGTGGCAGGGGGTATAAACACCAAGCGTTCGAGTTACCTCTTTAGTTTATTGTTATCGCGTATCGTTCGCGGAAATAATGAGTGCCTGAAACGACTTATCCTCGCATATATTTCTCTTATTTTACGCTCATTGTCGGATCGGCCGAAGTAACAGGGGGGTCCCTCAATGCCATGTACGTCATCCGCTAATGTGCTTTCTTTGAATATATCTAGCAATCACAGCCTAGCTTCTAATCTCCTTTCTTTCAAGGATTCCCAACCTGCGTCTGAAAGCATTTGCGTAACGCTTGCTTTTTCATCGTAGCAGTTTTTAACAAATCGTATCGCCTGGCGCTGCACTATCTCGATTTCGCGAACATTCGTAACATCCGCTGGGTCCCATACACTCGCCGCATATTCCTGATGGGGCCAAATTAAGGTGAAATTACATCGCTCTCTAACCTTTTCATCGCATCTATCTACAATAAACTTTATAAATCCGAGCTTTTTAGTTGCTTTACTGCAGGATTTTAGGAATTGTGTTCTCCAGTCTGTTATTTGTATTTGAGTAATTCCGTGATATTTATTATAGCCGAGAAAATTTATATTCGTTCCATTTTTGTAAGGTTAGTAATCAAAGGCGGATTTAGAAACTTACCAAGAGAGAGGCGATTTGTCAAGGGGCGCTTTACGACAATTTCCTTACGAACCTCATTTAACTTTTAAAGTACAATTTTGTCCAGATAAGCATACTCGATGTGCAGTGATCGTGGAAAAACTTCATAATTTGAGTTTAATGGAAGCTTCTTGTCAGGTCCTAAGCAAATTGGTAGCACTATGAAATTATCAAGTGGGGAAGTGGATCCACCAATGCACAATATTTGATGATATATTACAATACTTTGAGAGAGAGATGGAAATGCCCTCCTGAATTTTAACTCAAATAATTGTAGAACGTACTAAATTATTAACTGAATCGGATTATAAGTAAGCGAGGAGGTCCCTTTAGGGCACACATGTGAATTGGGTGATCTGAGGCACTTTGTGACTATGATTGCGAAGAAATACCAATTTAAATCTCGCAGAAATATCAGCCAATCATAAAGATAGATTCGAGGAAATGAGGATCTTCATGTAATCAATAAATGGCTCCATTTTTTCTGATCGACGGAGTAGTCTTTCGCAAGCTTTACGTCGCCGGAGGAAAGGAAAAATCGGTTTCCGAGATTCGGGGTCATATTTTTCGTCCTTTCTATCGGTATTGTCCAAAAAATCTTTAACATTTTGCCTTGAAATCTTCATAAATAGACTATAATTATATGTAACTAGACATTCCTTATTTGTTCTATAACAATTCAAAATCAATTATCACACCATTTAGTTTTGGAGACTACCGGTTTCGTTGTTACACTGCCATGATCAGATCTCAATTACTTTAAAATTCCAAACGATACATAGGAGTTAAGAAGAGGGAGGAGTAGTTGGCGAGGGAATAAGGGTAAAGGAAGGGGTTTGAATACAGGAACGTAAATAGGGCCCAAGTGGCAGTGGGGATAATGCGAGAGCAGCTTGTAAGGTCAAGATGATGATGATGATGATAATGATAATAATATTATTATGAAACTAATAATTAAACATCCACAGTTGAAGTATTAATATAAGAAAAAAATAATGTAAGATGGGAAAATAAAACTAAAATACATAAATATTGCGCATTAAGAGATATGATAATTTGATGCTGGTAAGTAAAATCAGTATATCAGTATTCAGCAGGTTCCCTCTTTGTATTCTATTACGAATATATATCTGATAACATAATTATATATTGAGTTAACATTGAACCAAATAACAGCAATAATAATAACAATAATAATAATTCACGATTTATTACAAAAATTACAAGCATATTACAATGTTATATAAGTACATATAAATAAAGAATTACACAATTAAAAAACAAGATTTTATGAATAGTATCCAATGGCTAACTCAATCTTTTAGCAAGCATGCTATTATATTACACATAAACATAAAATCACCAGAAATAGAGAAAAAGATTACTATTTTGGCCCTCCTGAGCCACAAAAAGGCCCATCAGGAGGTGCCATGAAAAATATCTTCAACTTCATAGTTCCCTATTTATTAAATTGATCACAATAAAAGTCTAATGAATCAGTACCAAAGCATATTAAAACAAGTCAGTATTTTAGTATAAAAGCATCTTAAAGCAAAAGGTGAGACATTACACAATAGAGATACAAGGTGTTATGAATAATCTTTAATGGCTAATTCAGTCTTTCAGCATTCAATAATTATTCTATATTATTATTCTTATTTTTGTTGTTATTTGGTTCAATGATAACTTAACTGTAAATTAATAAAAATAATCTTATTCTTCTAACGACATACATATGCATATATAGAACAATTCATTGTCATGGATAGTTACAATTATAGTCTAATCGATAATTACAAACCTACATTAAATGTTCCAAAATTCTTTATCTTGTATGGCAAGCGTAGACTAGAGTACCTTTTACCTAATCTATGGGATATTTACAAACGTACGTTCAACGCCATCAGTAACTCTGGAAATGGCTAAAATTATATATTTTTAATGCGTAAAACAATTATTATGTCCATAAGATAATGTTTCTATTACCTTTTTCATTCATTTTTCATCATCTTCTTGGTATTAAAATGTATTTTGACTGCTCTCTTATGTTATTGATGTAATTTTGTCTTCGCTATAATATTTCGTTTATTTTGTCCGTCCTGTCACAGACATAGTCTGACGTTAATGTTGTATGTGGGTATGAAATAATAATAAAAAATTATTATTACTTAATANTTGTTGTGCAATATATTGTTCTTTTTTGTAATTTTAGCTTTTTTTTAGTTTAAAATTCTTACTTTCATATTCTGGATATTCTTTATGTTGTTAGCCCGGGCACCTCCTGATGAGCCTACTATGGCTCAGGAGAGCCTGATTGTTCTTATTTCAAACTCGTAATGAAAAATTGGAAAGTTTGTAACTTTGTTATGACTTTATACTTAAATATTTTGTGAAATGTAAACTTTGTTGTCTCAATCGTTTTTACTGTACTAAAAGTAATAATAAACTAATATTATTTAAAAAAATATTATTAATTCAGCAACAACACGACTTTATTTCATGGCGAGATTGAGACTAGTTAGACTCTTCTTACATCTAACCATATGTCATAGAAATATTCATAGAAAGAGATCTTAGGATGAATACAAGATGAAAGGCAATAAAAAGGAGAAATATTTTATGGATTTAAAAAACCTGCATTTGGGAAAAATAATTCTCTGCAGTAAACACGAGAAGGGGCGGCTGAAGAAACCTGCGGAACCTACTAACAGTTGCAATTAAAATTTAACTAGAATACGGGAAAAGTGAAAATAAGAAAAAGGAAAGATTCAGCGACACTACTGATAAAATAGACTATTTAAATGCTCACTCATAAAAGATGCAGATAAGGACAGATGTTGAAATTGAATTATAAGCAATAAGCATTAAATTATGATAAAACAAAAGAAGAAACAAGAAAAGAAAGAAAAAATACAACAGGGGGGGAAGAAGGTAAAAGTTAGTTGTACCTTAGGAAACATTTGTGGAAACTTTAATGACTGGAGAATTTCCAAACTGCTCTAAATCATTTAAGCGAGCTCCTTCGGTTTGAAAACGAAGGACTTCGGGAGAAAAGTTACTAGTGTTGTTTTTCAAAAGGATGGCTAGCAAAATGAGAGGAGGAGAACTTTTCTCAAAAGCTTTCAAATGTTCATTAACTCGAATATAATATTTTTTTCTCGAATTTTTTTTTTCTACTTTCAAGCTCGAAAATATATTTCTTTCATTCCGTATTTAAGTTCCATAACATCTCCGTCGCCTCCGTGGACTTTAATAATCATGAAATAATAATAACTTTATTCTTCTAACGACATAAATAAGCATGTATAGAACAATTCATTGTCATGGGTAGTTACAATTATACTATAATCGGTAATTACAAATCTACATTAACTTTTATGGCAATTGCAAAATTTTGCAATTTATGCATGCATTTTTTATTTAAGTACCCTCTAACTAAGCATGTTTTTCATTAACATACTCATCCTGAGCCGTGTATGCCCCGAATTCCATATTCTCCCCGAGCATACTCGGCCCGTTTGACAGACCGGAGGTCCGCGGATATTCCTCGCGAGAGCCTTGGCCTTCCCCCCCTCCTACGGTTTTGGGGTATAAATACTGCGAAGGAAAAGCTGGAGGGGCCTTTTTTTTGGTTTTTCTTCTTGAGTTCGGGACTCGAACCATACGAACCACGGCACAATCCACACTGTAATATGTTTTGTCAGTAGATATTTAAATGTTTTTACCAAACTGTAAATTAATACTATATTTAATAGGATCAGGAAATTTGTTGTAAACTTTTAGTATCATCACCTCAAGGCTTCTCTCAGTTGAAGTAAGTTTATGGGATAGGATACTCAACTCCCATCCTCTTGTTAAATGGTCACGTTGAATATATAGCGATCGCTTAAAATGTGAAAGGTCAAGAAAAGTAAGTGGTCCTAGTGTGGGGTGTTAATAAACCTCCCGCCTCAGGGCGGCTAAAATTATGTAACCGGCCCTGGTAGTTATGAAGTTATTCATTGACCAGTCTGAAAGCAAAGCCTAAGGTTTTTCTTCCTTGGAATCGCCCATGTGACCACTACCTATTAAAGTACGAAGCATTCCTTAAAATCCATCACCATCTTCACGCGAGGAGTCTCGCGAAACAAATATTTGCTGTACTTGGGTAAATTCCAGCTTCTATTGTTTTTGAGAGTATAAATACTCTTGCCAAACGCCGTACCGGGATGAAAATAAACGATCGTGAAGTATCGTGTTTACTCGTGCTATCCTCTCAGTTTTAGGAAAAACAAGTCCAAAGTATCGGTGTTAACCACGCTTTTGCTAGTGGTAATTACGTGAAGCAGAATCCGATTCGACTCCATCAATAACTGCCTTTCAAAGGATAACTTCCTCGAACAGAAGTGGTTGTAACAAACGAATTTTTTTTTAATTAGTCGAATACGCACCGATTCCTTCTATTTCAAATCGTTCGCTTACTTACACAATGGCGAAGTGCAAGTGGAAGGGCGAATTCCCTGTCGTGAAAAAATACAAGAATTTTTCTGCAACGACTGAACTTTTGGGGCACTCATACGTACCGATTTCACGAGAACTGAGCAACTCGGTAACAAGTAGGAATTTGAAATTGCTCATTTCTCTTGACCCGGAGGAGGAGTTCACTCATGTTGATTCCCTCATTGTGAGGAAAGTGAGATTAATTATTAATTGTAAAAGTACTACGAAATCGGAGCTACGCAGTTCTTGATTATCCTCTATAGTTTCTTCCCTCGCTCATAGTGATTGCAGCTTGACAAAAGCCGTCGTCTCAATTGAAATCGAATTGAAAGGATTACAAATATTAAAAAACATAGGATCAAACGAAGAACGCGTTACTGAAACAAAGCGGGGAATGAAATTGTTTCTTTACAAGGAGGACATTCTTCGTGTAAAAATAACAAATGTCTTCAGACGAGTTTGTTAGATTTCAGAAGCTATTGACATTGAAAAGCTTCGTTTACCGTAATCCACTAATTTTACGTCTTTATTTATGCACAAAAACTATATCTTTTATTAAAAAAATCGTATAACTTTTTATTAAGTGCTTCGACAGCGAAGGTCATTTCGCACGTAAGCCCCCACCGGGAATCGAGCCAGGGACCGCTTTCACAGAGGCCGAAAGCGTTACCCGCCATCCGGAGACCCAAAATATTATTTTTCCTCTAGCGTTTTTGTTAGTCTAAAGTCCGAATTAAACTAAACCGAAGTTGACGTTTTTCGTTCACGAGGAGTGAAATCTGCAGAAAATGAAACGAAAGTTGACGCAGTATTTGCAGATATTCTAGCAACATTTCATAAAGACGCTCATCACATATTAATTTTTAATTTAAAATGTATACATATCAATGGATAAATAAGTAGATACCCAATTAGAGTTTTTGGGAAGAGCTCCAAAAAGCTGTTGATTGCAAACAAACCAACCGATATGAATTTCCAGTCAGAGGGGGTTAGTGTTCTCTGTGGTCGTCCATTCTCCGTGGTCTTCAGTTATCTTCTTTCCTGAATATGGCAACGCTGTTGCCGAAACGTTTAAAGAACAATACTTAGCAAAGGGCGACCACAGAGAAATATATCCCCCAGTGGTTAGAATTTCTTAACGGTTGGTTCGTTTGCAATCTACGGCTTCTTGGAGCTTTTCTCAACACTTAGATGTTAACAGCCGGGTTCCTTTTCCTTTTAGAGAAATAAACTATTTAAGACCTTTTGATCGACAGTGAACTGCAAGTTGTACGGGGTAGGAAATGGGACGATTTGCCACTACCGTTTCGCCGTCGAGAATGTTTGAGGAAAGAAAATGCTACTCGAATAATAATTGAGAAATTTTATTTGAACAACATAGATGGATCTTTGAGAACATGTAAAAATATTTACTGGCTGCGGTAGCGAAAAGGTTAACTTGCTAGCGCTCCAACTCCAAGGTCCCGGGTTCGAGTCCTGGTAGTCGAATTTTTCCCGTTAGTGAATGGCTGTTTGGGCTCGTAAATTATAATTATTAAAATGGATGTAATTGGGTCTTTCCTGTTTCAATATGAGAAATAAATAAGTAGTATCACTGTTAAAAGTGTTCCGACTTTCCATTTCGCTCATACAAAGATTCTCTCCGGAAATCGAACCCGGACCAGCTTTTATCGAAATTGAACGCGCTGCCCACTTGACCATCCGGGAGTTCATAAATAAATAATCTAGGAGAAGATTGATAACAGACGATACCGCGGTGTTTGCCTCAAAGCAGGAGGGTCTAATCTTCAGTTGGGTTGGGTTGGAGGATAGTAATTCTTAGTAGGACAAAAGGCGTTTAGAATCCCCATGAATTCTATGTGGGGCTATATCAATTTATAAAATGAAAATAAAATTTGTACGTGGCAGAATGGGGCCGGAGAAGCGAATCTCGTGGCGAAGCGGCGGCGAATTGTCTTAGACCCGCACTGGATAGCATTAGTTCCAACACTATTAAAGTGACGTCGGACGTTTAGCAGGGTACTGCAATACTACGCGTCCTCTCCTTTAAATAGGCTGATATGATACTGCGGGATATATCAATGATCAAGGATAAATGCAAGGAAAAGTCACTCCAAAGTTTCCTTTTTTCCCGGGAACGATATGCGATAGTGACCGATTATGGAAATAAAGGTGTACGCACCCCTTACCGTACGCCGAAGGAAGGCTCGCATATGCAGTGTAGATATGTCAGGAATCCCTAAGAATATTACTAGGCTTTGCTGTATAAAATAAAGTTTTATAGCAAAAAGGAGAATTTTACTTATACGTAAAGATATAGATTAGTGTGTTGCTCCTACCTTCTATACGGTAGGAGCAACACATTAGACTACTCACCGTAGTCTAACACTTTTTTCCAATCAAAAAGATATGTTTCGTCGGTGACAAGTTTCGGACAGTAACAGACGAAACTGCTAGCCGACGAAATGATATCTTGAGGATAGTAAAAGTCGCATCAAGTTCGGTGTCTCATTCAGCAACTCGTCGTTATGTCGAAATTCCACAGAGCGAATGTCCCCTCCGTGATTTTTTTTCTCTAAGAATATTGTTCTAGGTTCCGTCATACTTTCGCTTGGAAGATGGAAGGATTTTCGTGCGACGTTCTAAGAAATAGAAATTTCTATCATCGACCTAGAACCGCATCACCTACTTTCATTTTTTGTCAAAGTCCTCGAAAGCGAAGAAGTGGAACTAAAGGAATGAAGTCGCCGCGTTGGAATCAGAATCTGAATGAGCAGTACTCAATGAGACGACTTTTTAGACCTGTTTTCTCCAAGATTATAACGCTTTACGTTGAGGGTATAGTATTGGTAAGTTGCCCGAAGACATCTCAGTGCGGTAATATTCGCTTGGGAAACTTTGAGGAATAAGTTCCTCGGCGAATTTGGATAGTAAGTTGACTGCGACGAAGCTCTAATGTAAAACTCAAATAGCTCTCGCTCATTTCGCCTTCAATTTAATGCATCAGATGTCAGCGCAGATCTTATCCCTAAGTGGTCTCTATACATTTTGACGCTACCTGCAGGGGATTTGCAAAGGAATTTGAGGATCAAAGACGATGATTTAATTCTGCCATTTCTCTTTTACAGCTCTCATAAATCTCGCTGACGTGAATCAGTAATTATATCTGTAATATATCTATCTTGCATTGCTTTTGAGATTTCGAGTTTGACGGACCATTGTGACCAACTATGATTGCCTTGAAAAGTATATTCTTTTGTTTTCTACCGTATCTCATAGTTGATTGGTTGGTAAAAATCATTTTATAAATTACTTCGTTCATTCAGATAGTAGGAAGAAATAAGAACAAGCGTTTCTGTATAATGAGAGCGTTTATCAGCGAACTAATTATGCTATAGCTCTATTTTCTGAAAATCACTCTTAAAATCAGCGATCTGTTTTGGACAGTACGGTTTCAAAACCTTGCTTTACTATGAATTAGTAGAAAATTTTGTTTTTGAGAATTGGTGCTGTCAGACCCACGATATCCAGCCTGAAGCTTACATTTTTATCGACGATTCTATCATGAGTTAAACCTTTAATACCTTTTTATATAATATTCTGTACTGTATTTTAAGCTCTGAAATTTAAAAAGGGTGGCAAACAAGCAAAATCATTTATAAGCATCGAGCTAGTTACAGTGATATCTCCGATAGCAACCTCTAAATACGAAATTTTCGAGGTACGGGCTTTATTCTTAATCCATTTTTACTTCTAGATACGAATTTAAATTCGAGATGCGAACCGTAAGAGCCATAAAGATGGAATCGAAACTCGGTTTCGATGTACGAACTTCTATCTGGAACTAATTAAGTTTGTGAATCGAGGTGCCACTATATATTGAATGAACTTATTGTGAACTCGAAGCTCCAGAGATTTCAAGGAAGACAACAAATAAGTTAAATTTTACTAAAAATAACGAAATGATCCAAGTTCTGCCGAAATAAAATATTCATTTTGTTCTTCTTTAGCAAGGTGTTTAAAGAGAATATCATCGTTATCGTCGGCGATTCTTGATGTACTCCAACGACTTTCGTGTTATTTTTCCGATGTTTTCCCCCAATATTTTGCGTAGGACGAAAGAATTTAATCTGTTAAATTAGCTTAAAACGATGACGGTAGCATCCAATTAGGTAATAATGAAAATCTGGAATGCCACACTGCCTGTCTACCTCTCAGTTGCCTCTTTCTACATCTTTAAACCTCTCTAAGTGTTTTTTCTCAGAATATCTCATTGTTGAGGATCGGAATTCTAAGACAAAAATCCTTAATTATTTTCCTTCTAAACGATTCCAATCGGAACACCGAAGGCAAATTATTTCCAATTTAATCTCGCAGAGGAATTAATTCCGGAAGCGAGGAAAGAGGATTTTAAGGAAGTGCGGCAAAAATAAATAGCGGATCTACGATTTTAATATTAATTAGGCGGCTGCTATCAGCAAGAAATAATTGTAGCACAGCTCTCAAAGAGTCGTTATGAGTGAGGGAGAGAATTCGGAGTGAAGGGAGAGGGAAATCCTTTGCTCCATTTAAAAGGTCGTTATGAGCACTCCTTATATTTGAATCTTGAGGATTTTTACTGGCGGAAAAATTTCGTAGAATCGTGGGCGAAAACGGGATGGAAGGAAGAGAAAAGGAACGTTCGTAAACTAAAATAATGATGTTTATATATTTCAACAAAGAGTCATGGAGCGTATCCATGATTACAACTGAAAATTTAAGAAGAATAGGCTTAAATATTTTAAGGAATAACAGGTGTGAAATATAGCGACATGACTGGGACACGAACCCATGTCTCCCACTTCCCAGGCAGGTATTCTAACCACTGAACTACCATTTCGCGCCCATTCCATACTGTTTTGGAAATTCAATTAGGCAATAGGTAATAATGTGTTTCAATCATCCTTTTCCTTAAAATCTTGTCAAGTTTCAGAAGATTTCGCAGATTTTTCACAGCCTTTTCTTGCTGGTATTTTCCTGCTGTGGTGTATTTTTCTTATGTGCAAACTTAGGTTTTTAAAAACCAGTCAAGTCGCTAATTTCACACCTGTTACTCCTTTAAACCTTTTAGTTCTTTTGGATGAATATTCATCCAATTAACATTCCACCGGGAAAGCCTGAAGTCTTACCTAATACATTTTAGTTCTTTCCTTATAAAGCGATACCCCGGCGGGCGAGTGACAACCCTGGCAAATACGGATTCGGTTCACGAAAGTTTTGGTAATGATTGCGAAAGTACGCAAATGTGCGCGAGCATAAAAAGTCACAATTGGTCGAAATGAAATGAATCTGCCTATTATAGCCTACCTCGTATATGAAACTGAGCGTGGTACCTTTATTAAACGAGCGTTCTATACAATAAATATGCGTTAATTCTATCATATGCGAACTCATGGGATATTTTTTAGACGGACTATTGATTCGCGAAAGAATTTGGCTACGGCTGATACACTTCAGATTTTATCAGAATGTTCAGTAGTTCAAAATACAGAATCGTCATTTGTAACTCGAAATAACCACTTACTCGCCTCGCCTCGCCGGAGCGACGTCATCATTATAGGCCGCCTCATATCTCTCAATGCATTTAGGAAAAATCGCCGTAGCTTATTTTTTGTAAATAATTTAAATAGCGCGTAGTAAAAATTTCAATTGCGTACGATCAAATTTGTAGGAGGAGATCTATTTTTAATTCAGACGTTTATCAAAGGTCAATAAATCATGGCCGAATCTCAGAAACGCGGATTTTGCTTCACGACTATATACCACATTTCTGCTAAAAGTTCGGTTTTTCTGTAACTCCTGGTCATTGTTTCACAAAGGTGTGAAGATGACCTTGTCATGGATTTGAGCGAATTTACCGTGTTTTGATTTGGTTTACGTCGACTCACACAAAGCAGGAGATCTATATTGACTTTTAATGTATATCGTTTTAAAGAAAAATAAATGCTCTTTTGAACGATGTATAACATGTCCCTATGTAATTGCAGATCATCAATGGGTAACGCATTAAAGTCCAGGTCTATACTTTTTTCAATCCGACAGTAGTGAAAATATCTCGAGTTTTTCTTCGTAATTGATTTTTGCACTTTGGAATACCATTGTTAAAAGAGTTAGCAGTCATTTAAAACGTGCGCTTCCACCGGGAAGCGTAGCCGGGACCGTTGTTACCGAAGGTTAACGCGCAAGCAACTTGACTATCCGGGAGTCTTTCTGCATTTTAAAGGTAGCACTTGACATATGGCACAACTCTATGACTGCTACGATATACTCAGTGCAATAATTAGCCCCTATGCCTTGACAACGAGTAAGAATAAAAGTTCGATCAAGAGCTAAGCGAATTAATAAATCATTGCAATTTCGTATGATATAGACCCAATACCGGTTTGGTTTTCTCATACAGCTAAGGGTCGAATAGCGAAAAATATTTGGAATCATTTTCTACCTCCGAAACCTTCGTCAACTATCAGTAGGTTTCGTAGGTTTTTTACACCCTCATCTTGCGAGTGTTTTCTGCTGTACTTTCCACAAGAGCAATCTAAGTTTGTAAACCCAAAAAGTAGCTTTCTTCTCTGTTCTTTTTTCGAAATCTCTTACTTCGAAATGTTATACGACGAAGGGTTATGTGCAATTAAAGATTTATCAGTCTCAATCTTGCCTCAATAAAGTCTCTTTATTAGGATGAGGCGGGTTGGCCTTGTTATTTACTATGCTTCAGTTGTAATGTCTTCTCCATTTCTTTTTTGTACTTTCATTACAGCATATAATGATATTGGGTTAGAATGAAGAAGAGATAAGTCTATGTAATAATGTGTCTGCACTATTTTCTTGCTTTTTAGATGTGATTTAATCTGCCTTTTACGTAAAATTTAGTAAACTTTCAGTAGGTTTCGCACACCCCCCTTCTTGCGGGTGTTTTCTTGCTGTGGTGTATTTTTCTTATGTGCGATAAGTGTGTGATAAGAATAGATAAGTGCTTGAGTGTGGAAGATTTTCGAAAGATTTGTATGCTCCCCCTTGAAGAGCTATTTTAGCGCAGGGGAATCTAATTTCGAA
This sequence comes from Ladona fulva, assembly GCA_000376725.2. Lineage (NCBI taxonomy): Eukaryota > Metazoa > Arthropoda > Insecta > Odonata > Libellulidae > Ladona > Ladona fulva. The sequence continues at coordinate 667,146 of KZ308223.1, forward strand.
AATATAGATATAACGAGATTATAAGAAATAATACATTTAAAAAATATTATATCGCATAATAAAGTGGTTAGCTGAGTAACCAAAACTGTATTTATGAAGTCAGTTTTGTATCAATTTTGAACCAATATAAAAACCATCAGGTTCCGATGAATATTTTCATAACCACCAAAAAACAACGATGCTACCAATACAAACCAAGTTGTTGAAAAAATCACCACTTTTCAAGGGAAACTGGTAAATTTAATCTCAAATAACTTTGCACAATACTACATAACTACAACAGACACACGACATGTTTCAACGCATAAGCTTCATTTTCAAGTGTTGAAACATGTCGTGTGTCTGTTGTAGTTATGTAGTATTGTGCAAAGTTATTTGAGATTAAATTTACCAGTTTCCCTTGAAAAGTGGTGATTTTTTCAACAACCTGTCATGGAATACTACAAAGTAAATCGCCGCTCCGTCGAATTTAAATACAAACCAATATAAACCAACATACACAAGCATAACCCAACAGAAACCAATATAAAAACCAACAGGTTCCGATGAATATTTTCATAACCACCAGAAACCAACGATGCCACCAATATAAACCAACATAAACCAGCATAAACCAACAGAAACCAATATAAAAACCAACAGGTTCCAATGAATATTTTCAACAGGGCATTCATCCATTAATGGCCGCTAGATCATGTATATCAACATGCATTTACATTAAAATGCATGTTGACATACAATGTTTACAGGCGTATTGGAAGCCCGAGGTTGCGTTTAGGATTGGATGCATTGGGCTGGTTATTCCGTTACTATATTTTTGGCGAATATTTCGCCAGTATGAGGAACTCGTTAGATTCGCGTTAGAGAGATGTGAGAGGATGACGAAGGGAGAGAAACGGAAGTGAACGTCACTTAAACGACAGGCCCGCTGTAAGGAGAGAAGTAAATGTACGGAGAGAAAGGGTTAGCGTCAGCTGTTCTCAAACTATGAATTTCCTCCTAGGTTCGGCCGTGACCTGAAATTGGGTCGCTAAATTTTTCGCCGTGCTGAGATTTATTCGCAAGGAAAGCGTATTCTGAAGTATTATGTGGTAAATTTTTGGAACACGGTCAGCAGTTTAAGTAGATCTCTATGGTCTAGCTGGAATCATATTTTGCTACTAGTACTAATTATTAAGTATGAAGGTCTAGATTTCTCATTCCACAGCGCTTATGTTTTTAGTTTCAGAGGTACGCTTGGCATCTGAAGTAGTTATCAATGCATAACTGCAACATGAACGAATAATGATAATCAATACCGTTCTTATTGCCTATGAGCGTACTCAAAGTGAGATACATTGCCTTTCTTAGGAGTTGAAGAGCAAACGAAACGCTACAGAGAGTTAGAATAATTCTATTATATTAATAATAAAAGAAAATGTTATATTTAATAGAAATATAATTATATAATATGTTAAATAGAAACGTCTTTAT
>KZ308223.1:679092-707791 GCA_000376725.2 Ladona fulva
TCCGGACTATTAGCTAATTGTTTCTAACATTTGCACAGAATCTTCTATCCTAAAGCTAGACTGATCTGAAGTGGAAAGAAAGTACTGCTGGAATAACCTCATGCGTATTTAACCGTACTCAATCAACCATAATTTACAAAATGAAGATCTGTTTCTAATAAAGAGATGATCTCAGAAAATGCAGCTATCATCATTTATGCGCTCTGCGAATTCTTTGCAGGAGCTATTAAAATTAAAATTAAGGCTCATTTAAGGTAAAAGCTCCGACACTCGCACGGTAAATGATATTCGTACAATAATTCCCTACCTGAAATCGACCCTTTCACCGTACTAAATGTATAAAAGCGGTCCACGGTTCCATTCCCGGTAAGAGCACATTTGATCGAAATAACCTCAGTTGTCGAAGCACTTTTAACAACACTACTAAGGTAGACAATACAGTACAATAATACTTACTTAATAGTAGTAGTAGTAGCATTTTACCGAGTAGTTTCGATGGGCATGCTCACTTTTGAATCCTTTATAGAGTCAGTATATTACCTTTAACGTATGGACTATGGTTTCCACGGTCTGGAAAAAAATACTCATGTTTAGAAAAATTTCAGAGCTTCACTTTCTCCTAATTCAGCCGTTTATACTGATATCTTTATGATATTTGTTTTGAAGAATAATACCATTTTTTGCTCTGGTATCTGATGAGAATCAGAAATGATGTGATAGAAAGAGGACGGAAAAATTATTTTCGTATATCTTTTGAAGACATACTCGAAATTTTTTGCCCGACTTAAAAGGTAGACTAAAACATACATTTTGAAGAGGAATGGAAGTTTTCTCGTCTTTGAGACAGAAAATATTTCACTAGGGTCATTTTTTAAAGGGCAGTAACGTAGTAGAGGGAGGCTACGGATTTTCTTTTCTTTATATTTAATTCGATATTTAATTCTTTATAATTACATTGAACAGTGGACATTTTTATTATTTTGCTTTTAATACTGAAATACTGAAACTACTACTTTAATGCTTCGCTAAAATCGCTTCGTTATTTGAATGGCAGCAGTCGCAAAATTATTTAGCGGGGAAGCTGTCGGTCAAACTTGGGGCGTCGAAATTCCTTGGTTCGTCCCTTTTAAGAATTCATCCGAATAAAATAGAATTAAGGTAATCATCTTGTCCAAAGGATACCTCCTTTAGAGATTACTGATCTGTGAAATGGTCTTGTCCATGTTTGCTGTCCCATTAATAATTCCTCGGCCGATTTTGGCCACGCTCCATAGGATGATACCCTGACCTATCTGAATGCCGTGAGATCTTTTCAGCGACTTGTACTATTCAGTGGAATTCCACGACTTGCCCATCCCATCCGCTTTATTCAGAAATCATGAGGATTTTAGTAAATCATACGGTTGTGAAATGAGATTTTTAACCTTGAGAAATTCACCTTTATCGTAAACCAGATAAAATCTTTTGATGAGCTTGATGAGATCATCATGAGATGAATTTTTTGTTGAGCAATAGTTATACAATAGATAAATGCATAGGTATCACAGAACCTAGGGAAATGATTTTTGAGTTATTTAGATTCTGAAAGACTTTTTCTTGCGAATCTAATAAAAATGAAAGTTATTGACTTAATCAATCATGATTTAAAAAATATACATCCCCATGAAAATCACAAATCGTCAACTTTGAAACAGTCCTTTTACATATGACTTTTCAATGATGCCTTATATTGCGATGAGGCAACTTAATTTATTCAATCATATACATAAAAATTTCTTGCGTGTAGATTACATTTTGCTGTAAATAAGTGGACACGCCGCGCTACTCATCAATAGTAATAATAATAATTTATTTCATCACAAAATATTCAGGTAGACAGAGAAAATTCTGCATTGAATATGTGAAATGTCAAAATTAAAATCAAAAATGCCATATTGCATGAATTACATTTCATAAAATTCGTTACATTTCATAAAAAGTAATTCAAGACTCACATCCAGCACTTTAACGAGGATCAGTGAGCTACTGCTACAGTAATAATTATTTAAATAGCGAGCATAGTAAACTCACTAAGGAGATATAACAAGACAGTAAGAAGTTTGGTCGTTAGATTAAATATTTGCTTAATAATATTTGGCGAAATGGATTCTTCGTTCTTTCCCCGTTAACTCTCAAATTTTTATTTTAAGCTCGATCAATCTTAACTGAAAGATAAAGAACTTCAAAATCACACACCACATACCTCCACCAACTCACAGCATTTCGATGCGAGTAATAGAAATTCCTTCGGTACTTTTTATTCGGCAAAACCGCCTCACTATATATTGTGATAGAACAGTCATACTATCAATTTCAACTTGTTTATGAACTATTTATGATTGTTCATCGACGATTTATGATCGCCTATGATTTACCATTGTTTATATAGCAACATGAATAAAGATACGAAAAATATTTCATCTATGAAAAAGATTTAACTAGGCCGACTCAATGTATGAGTCGGAAAGGACAAAGATCATCAGGGATACGGGAAAACGGGGACGAGCTCTTCGCTCTATTTTCATGGGATATTTTTAATGCTTAAACCCAAATGATAATAGAAACAATTCTACCCATTTTGTAAATGGAAATTTTATTTCAACCAGAGAGAAATTTGCGGCAACGTAAATTCCTCTGGCTTGCTCTACTCGAACATCTAGTACAATGACAAAGAATTCAGTGCAATCATCGAGAGGTACAGCAATAGTACCATCATTTCCTTTCCGATGAGGCGTCATTATTGTCTTTTTCTTAAACTAAAAGAGGTATGATATTATCCAGATTTTTCTAAGGAGGGGTGATCTTAAATTTAGCTGCAAGAGCTTTGAAGGGGGACGCAATGTATTTTTTGGTAATAGCGACGGGATGGAGGGCTTGAAAACAATACATTACTACACAAAACGTCCTTATCGGGAGAATTTGGGACTAGAGAGTCCCAATTTCTATTTAACCTTTGTCAGAATTTGGTACGAAATACGAAGAAACATTACGATATAAGACATTTAAACTAGAATATTTACAGATGTTTAACAATTCTATATCGATAATGGCTTCCACAAGACGTCATTAGAGAGATTCAGCAGGCGCTAAGAGGTTAAGCGTTACATTCCGAACTCTTTAATACGCATGCTCAAAACTTTACTGTGTCCCGATCTGACTCGCACGAACGTGTAATCTTGGAGTTTTCACGTCGCCGATAAGAAGCTCTACGGTGTACGTTGTGCTGGAACTTTCTGTTCCACGGAGCCCTCAATGCTCAGAGTTACCGCCACCTGTCTCCTCTTTTCAAATGAGTGTGGAGGGTAATTAGGTAATTCATCTCACCAATTGTGAATGGCCTTCGCGCTTTCCATGGGGTTATTATATTTTCGTGTGCGTAAAGTTGACTCGAAATTAAATGAGTGGTCTCCTAAAGTTGACTTATCCCCAGGAAATATCATATTGTCCAATTTACCGCTCTGAAATCTTTCATATCCCGCGGTGACAACATTAGCAATAAACTTTCTTTTCCCGGAAGCGATGAATTTCGCAGCCATCCACTTTCGCTGAGAAGAACAATGGTATGTCTCATCCGAAGGGATAAATCGTCCGGCATGTTCCTACTGCGGTAGAGCCGAAGAAAGGAGATATTTCCTTTCGACCACTATGTATACAAGCCCCTCACGTCTCAGCTTTCCTCCATTCCCGAAATCGAGATGAAGACTACGCCTCTTAATTCCTCACCTTTTTCGAGAAAATCGCCGGCGGGATCCCGCCCCAGCATCCATCGGGGACCAATCCCAAGCCTCAGAAATCAATTCACGGACTCATGGATTCTCAGGAAGTATTAGTCCTAGTTACTACTTCCTTCGTGCGCTATATTATTTAGGATTGGCCTATCAATTAAGCCGGTGGGCGGCGTCGGGGTCTGTGATGAGGACGCCAGGGAGTTATTGATCGAACACCGGAGTATAGCCCGGAAACGTTCGTGAGGGGAGGGCAGGAATGTTGGAGGCACTGAGAAGGGGGAAGTAAGGGTTTTCTGGCCAGATGAGAGGGAAGAAAGTATGGGTTATGGTGGGGATAGAAGTGGGTCCATTTCCGGAGTACCTGGGGGATGGGGATGTGGAATCGGGTGCCGAAAAGTACGCTCATATCGGCTCGATTGATGTAACGAGTAAAGAGCGACTCCTTCCCGGAAATACTATATCAACAGTAATATTTTTCATGCGCCGACGAGAATTCGTTCTCGAGCGGGATATTTCAGCGTTGCGTCTCCTGAGTTCTTTGTTTGCACTCCGCGCTCCGGAGGGTGTCAAAGAGTTTCTGTTCATGTGGGCTCTATCTACCGCTGCTCCTCTTATTGGAAATTAGCGGAGCTGTCCGTTGAAATGCAAAGGGAAAGAGAAATGTCGCTCTCTCCGATATTGAATGCAGTTGTCCTTTCAGTTTGGAATCTCGCGGGTGGTGAGGGGCTCCAGAGAATAGTGCGTCAAGATCATCGTCGGAAGATAATAGTATTCGAATAAATGTGATATAAGTGAAATTCTTGAGAATCAAATCGTATCGCGGAACTTGGTCGTAATGGTGGGAATGCAAGAAATGTTCCGATGAAAATGACGAATCTGACAAACGGAATTGTTTGAGTGACAAGTTGACACAAAAGTGAAAAGAGTCTAAAACGACAGCGATGAACCGGTATTTAACGAGGCTTTCGATAACAATAGGTTCATCAAAATTTATCACCTCACAGCTTTCAATAAAATAATTTTAATTTAATTACACTATTATTTTATGAAAATGTATATAAGTTGAAGAATGGGAATAAAAGTTTAACGTATTTTTTTCTGATAAATGAAATCATAACAGTAGCCTATCTTCAAAAGGAAAGGTGATGGCATTTGGAGAAAAATAAAATATTACTTACAAGAAAAAAGTTTTCCTGGTGGTCTTCGTGAGGTTCCCAGTAAAGCCAAATCTGCAGATTAGAACTTGGATTAAAACAGGCTTATCGGTACTTGTTGTGTGAAGGTTGTGAAATCAATACGCAGTAGATTTTAATGTACCAAAGGAAAATAAAGAATGCTTAAAAATTAAAAACATAGAAGTTAGAGATAAAGATTGTAACTCTACTCAGAGGTTATGCAGAAGCGTCTCACTTATTTTACCACTAGCGAAGCAAGGTAGCTAAATGAAACGAAGTGGTTAAGTACAAAGAATTTTACAAATATTTGTAATTGTTATTGCCTATTTCAATAGCTTAAAACCCCTTTAAAAAGCAATACAAATTACTAATGGCTCATTTAGCAACACGAGATAAATTAAACGAAGATTCTACTTGGTCAAGTATCTATATGATATATTAAGGTAGAAAATTAAGTCAAAGGCCCAGATTCGTCATGCTGTGTTTATCAATATGTACACATATATAAAATAAAGAACCTTCCATTGTTGACTTCTCGATGTTGTTACCTATGTAAGTGTTCTATCTTTCGCTAGGTTTGTGTCCCTCTTTTCTTCCTTTATTTTCGAATAACCCATCCTGCCCTTAACATCATCGAGCACGCTCTGTTTTCCTCTCCTATTTTCGTTTCCCCTGCGTCTTTCCTTCAGTTACTTTATACAGCAATATCTCACTTCTCAATATTTCATACACCCATTTCCTCTTCTGTCGCTTTAGTTCTTCAGTGACGACCCACTCTCCCCACGCAGCACCTCTGTCTTTGTCTTTTTATCAACCCAACTAGCTTCTTCCATTCTACGCCACATCCATATCTCGAAGACCTCCAATGTTTTGATGGCCTCCTTTTTGAGACCACGTTTTACATCCATACAGAAAAACACTCCACACCAAGGATTTTACGCATATTTTCCTGACTCACTTATCAAAACCTTTCGGCATCAGTTCCTTTAGCTTCATGAAAGCTTCCTTGGCCGCAGATGCTCTTCGTCTACGCAACTCGCATCTCAAGAGAGAACACTACCGAGATCCTAGATAGCCAAGTGGGTATAGCGGTCGATTTTCGAGAAAGCGGCTCCTGGTATGAATCCCGGTGGGAGATCATATGCGAAATGTGACTTCAGCTGTCGAAGTGCTTTTAACGGTAATACTACCACGAACACTACCCAAGTAGAGGTTTAGGTTAAGTTCGGATATTTTCGGACAACTCGGTAAATTATAGGGCAACAGAAAGTAAAAAGAAAAGATTTATCTTTTCGATTGCTTTAAATAGAATTATGAAATTGTTCGATGGTTCGCAATTAGAGCTTATTATAGAAAAAAACTTAGAAATGAATTTCTTCGAAAGAAAATCTATATCCAATGATTATTCGTACAGACTCTGAGGGAAAAACTAAATAAAATTGTTAAAAGTTAACACGGGGTGCCCACATCCGTAATATATGTGGACCAGATCTTAGGAAACTCAAGAGAATAATAGTTTGGAGCTAAAAAAAGGTCCGCGAGCAACGTTACTTTGCGTTAGTTAAGCCTCACCTTGAGTATATATGTAGTGTGTGAGATGCTGCCGAAAAGTGTCGCAATCGAGAAATAGAAAAAGCACTGCGAAAGGCGCTACGCTTCGTTGTAACGACAAATTAGTGAGCGTTACTCAGATGTTTCGGGACGCAGTATGGGAATCTCTAGAAGATGGAAGATTTAACAAGAGGCTTAGAATGAATACAGTCCAGGGACATTATATGTTATGCATCCTCCATGTCGATATTATGCATCCTCCCTGCTACAAATACGATTCTGAAAGTGCAAGACAATCCGGAAAATATACAAGAACTAGATGCTTCTATAATTTATTTTTTCTAAGTATAGTAATGGTTAATGAACCCCCTGCTATACACCGCAAGACGGCTATTAGGGCACTATGTAGATGAAGATGTATTGGTATAGATCCACTTGTTCTTGTTTTTCCGTTAACCAAGCTTTCTTTCATGTAGCGAATCTCATTACTCTGGTTTTTCTGACATTTATTTTCATCCTAAATTACCTTGCTTTGTAAGAATGAAACCAGCAGAATCCTCCGATACGGATGAAGAATATACAATATGGAGGTGTATAAAAACATACCGAAAGAACAAAAAATTACTCAAGGATAGCGGACGTTAATGTGACGGATCGGAGGAAGACCAGGATGGTGCACATCCGCCGCTACGTCCACTTACGGGATTCCACATAAATTCATCACCACGTAATGATCATCTTTGAAAAGTACGGGTTTTGGAATCCCATTTTTACATTTTTCTTATATCACGCGGCAAAACGCCGATAGAAGGATGGGGAAAGTTGCCGAGAATCTCCTTTTTTCCTCATTGATGGGACTTTAAATTTCGTATCGCCGACCATCGATCATCCCTAATGAGAGTTACTTCGGCTCGCGTCTCGTCAAAGGAAAACGCAGATGGTTCTAACACGCTTTAAGCTATGGTGAGTCGAACCAATCGGCGTGATTACAAATAAAAAACGAGGGAAAAATCCGCCCCTTCCCTAAGCAAATGGCCACCGACGGGACGGGGTTTTATTTCCTCTAAATGGTGATTGATATATATTTACGCAGGAATATTTTTCGTTTTCTGCTCTGAGCGATGGCGGAATTGAGACAGGGAAGGAATTTAATTGCTCGCGCTATTTCATTAATTGTTCCGAAAAACTGACGAAAAAAAGATTGGGCTCAATTAAGATCTTTTCGAATTTACCTTTTTTTTCTTTTTCCGCTGTTGGTTAAAACCGCATGTGACGGGACGTATTGGGAAGCTTTTCCGCAAAGGCTAAGCTTATTTTGGACAATTTATTGCGTAATTTTAGGCGACTTTATTGAAAGAAGGTGTGTTTGAGAGTTGATAATAGGTAAATGAAACCTTAAATGATCTGGAATGTGACAAAATGGAACATAGAACATTTCTATCAACGTTAAATGCAACGCGATATGTTTATGCTCAGCGCGCATGTATTATGATGGTTTCAACACTATGTATTTTGGTACAGGATAGTAAAAATTATATCCTCCAATTACTTTTGACACGGTATCGTTTATTATTATCATTATAAAGTATACGTTACAAATGGACAATTGTCTGGTGGCAACGTCATATACACAAAAAAAGGAAGAAGAACAAACATCTACACACATTCAATTCATGCACACACCCATTATGTCCAACAATACTATTCAGTCCACAGCACCCATAATGTCCAACAATACTATACAACTTACAATACAGAAATTATAATAAAGAAGTTCAATAAAGAAGTCTTAAGGCAAAAGCTAAACACGACCATAAGATAAAAACATTATATACATTCAACAAACAAATTATCGTGAAAATCGTGAAGTTATAAATATATTGGTAACATTAATAAAACTTATTTTGAGTATGTCCTCCGATTCCTCGTCGACATTTTTTGTTTTTACTTGGAAAGAGGTTAAGAATACCTTCTGGTAATTCATTCCATTCCTTTAAAGTCCAGTTTACGAAAGAATATTTCCCAAAGTCCTTTTTAGATGGCTCGACGTATATCTTGCAGGAATTATCATTTTTACCAATACATCTTGGGCCTTTTAACCTTTTCTGAATCTTTTTTCAGTTCGGTTTTCCTGTATACGCCTGATACAACCCCATCATTCTGTTAACTTCCCTACGAGATTTCAGTGTAGCCAAACCCAATTCTGCAAACATTACAGTTACGCTGTCGTATCTGCTAAAACGCCCCAATATGAATCTAGCAGCTTTACGCTGCACTTTTTCTAATTTTGATATGTGCGACTCATGATACGGATCCTTAAAATTATAGGTATACTCTTATATCGGCCTGACCAATGTGTTATACGCCAACTCCCTTGCTCGTCTCGTACTATCCTTAAGATATCTCGGTTGTGATGATGTAAAAGAACCGAGGTATGGGTGATATAGGGTAATATCATTCATTTAGATCACCCCTCATGCTATTAAAAAGTAATTCATACGGTCATTGTGCTGCATTTTGTCGTCTTCAATTTCTTGTGCTTTGGCTCAAAGAAAACCGCAAACTACTTCATCCCTCAACTTCCCTTAAAAGCCTCATTCCCTATCCAGAGCTTATCTAGCTAACGGCAGAGCACCGAACCAGGATCAAACCGAAAATAGAAACCGAAAAAAATCGTCATTTTTAATAACATCACCTCAACAATCACAGTCACCTCAATGTATTCTGCATTAGCAATGTGATAGCTTGATATGTAAGGTTTGAACAGGATCGCTGCTATGATTTCCGGTGACGTCTTTCAGGTAGAAGAGCTCTTAGCAAGGAAATTTTATGCACGGTCGGTTATTTTAAAACCGAGTAAGAGTAGAAATTTGTTAGAAAAACAGCTCTCTTTTGTAAGAGCCGCTGTTCACTTTGTGTTAAATTATTATCGCGGACGGAAAAAGTAAAAATCGCCTCCACTCGTTAGATAACGAACGGCCGGAATAAAAAACTAGCTAAAATTTCTCTTTTCCGTCCCATTCTGTTCTTTTCACTAATTACAGTCATGCTTAATTTAACGAATTATGATTGCGAAAAGGCTCCCCCTATAAAGCTGACCTACTCCGGGAAAATTAGTATTTCTTCATCAAAAACCTGGCAAAGTTTCCGCGAGGAACTATTAACTGGAACGGTAGCCATTTAAGGAGGAGCAATTAAGGGGGGAGGCTATTTAAATAAAGTCATGAAAAATCATTGTGCACCTAAGTACCATTATGAGTTATTTTCGCTGAAGTAACTACCTCAGCGCAGTATAAAGGTGATATATTTAAAACCTGCCGTAACTTTCCAACGGCAGATTGACAAACTTTTTGGGGAGTTGGAGTGATGTAAAACTTTGGATTCTTCCCGGAAAAATTGGAAAGTAATGCCCGTTAAAGGAGATACTTGAAAATTTCCCAGCCAATCAGGAGTCTGCGGGGAAAAAGTGCCTCAACGAACCCCTTTTGCTTCTCCCTCTCTTTTTTACGGACCTTTTTCGGGAGAGATCAATCCAGGCGCTTAATCTATTTACACGCCGTTACGGAATCGAATGGAGACGAATCAATGGTAATAACTTAATAATGCCTTCAATTCGCGATATTACCCTAATCATATTACCGGACTTCTGATCCCATTGGCGATCGATTAAATTGCATTTCCAATCTACGCTGGCCTGGATTAGTCTTCAGATGATCCAATGAGGAGTTTTTATCCTTAATTGAATATATTACCATTATACTTTAATTCACCCGGAGAAAGCTTCTGTTAAGTCTATTTCGAAGGGGTAAATGTCAAAAGGGCAAGCGAAAGAAATGCTGATCGCTATGGTGTGCGGAAGTTTCAGCCAAAGAGTTGAATCCAAAGGCGTTTTGTCCAAGACACGGTCGCCCATGATCAGTCGACAGCGGAAATTTTCACCCAATAACGAATATATTCAACCGAGTCGGTTCACCTAAGAGATTATCGCCTGGCGGGGTGGGACGGTAGGGACTTCGTGAGCCCCGTGGCCGCTGCGGTACTCGTGAAGGCGCATCAGGAACCCTGAAAGATCTTGCATGATTAATAGTGACAAGGGCTAATGCTGCCCAAGGATAATTCTTAAGTTTAAGTATTGTATGTATTTTAAAGTTAATGTTTAAATTGCATGTATTTAATCAGTTTTATTTAAGTTATTTAGCTAATAATCAAAACTCATATTATGTGCTGATATATTGTGTCTGTGTAAAAATTGGTAAAATTTATCAATTGTATCGTTACAAGTTCACCGAATGGCTAGGAGAAAATTTCTGGTGGGATAGCACAACGGACAGAGCACCCGACCGGCAATTGGGAGACCCGGGTTCGATTCCCGGTCCCGTCAGACTTTTTTCAAGTCCATTCTTCCTTGGGATGTTACTGAGGTGATTTATGTAGATTTTATTCATAAATGTTTAAATTGCAAATACAATAATAGAGTATTTTGTAAATAAGGGTTGTGTATGACTAATGTATGGTAAATATGTATGTAAGACATAGAAACATTGTTTGTAATAGTTGCAAAATTAGTGTCAGTGTCGCCACCTAACTCAGCGTCTAACTGCGACGGTAATGTATAATAAATAAATAAAGAAATGAATATTCCACCCGAGGAATATTTCACTCGATGAATTTTTTGCCAGATGCTTCTTTGGAAAAGCGTTTAATTTAAGTTTAGCAGTCATAATTTATATTTCATTCCTGCCAAAGAATTTCCACCGATAAAAAAATATTCTTCACGAATTTCTCAAGAAGGGATCTTAAATTATTAAGCGTCCAACATAGGATGGTTTGGTGGACAAATATAAAAATATGTTAAACGAAAGAGTTTTAAGATTTAAGTACGCAAATGCGCAGAATTTACCGGGTACTTCCATAAAAGTAATTACAAACCCTCCATGAAATTCTATTCAGTAAAGCACACATTGGGAGATATACCTTTCAGATAAAATATGCCTTGAGTTAAGGGACCCTCGGGTGAAAAATCCTGGATGAAAACCCTTAGGTGAAAAATCATCAGATCGATTGTCTTGGGCGTACTGTCTCAGGGTAAAAAGCTCACTATGTACCCTAGGCGAACCGCGTCTTGGTTGAATTCCTTGGATGAAGCGCTCTGTAACCCATCAGAATGGCCACGCAAAAATCGCCTTCTACAGATAGAAATCAGTCATAGCAAAAAAAAGTCGGAAATAAAGAAGAAATTCATACAAACCAATAATAATTAATGCAAACACTTTTTCGGACTTTTTAAATCACTAATACTAGTGAATGTTTATAAAGGCGCTCGCGAATGCTATTGCATACAAAATGTTCAGGAAAGACCAAAGGGCCCAACAATCACAATGGCCCACAATCATAAATAATTACTGCCCATTCTTCTTAGTCAATTAAAGGAAACGGATGTTTTTGGCAGCGGTTACGATTATTTTAGGATTTATAAACTTATGGAAAATTAAATTTGGGTAATTGGAAGTTTGGGCAGATGAATAGGAGTTCTGAACGTATTATATGTGTTAGCCGATGTTTCAAAGTAAAAGGACAATAGAGGAGAGAACGTATGGGACGATGCGATCTACAGATGAAGAACTGGGCGGACCGAGTATTTAATGAAGGTATCCTTCGGAGAGTGAATTATAAGTCTACGGAAAGCATTTATGAAAGGAAGGGGAATATTAATCAGGCGCAGTTTGACGTGGAAATGAAGCGAAGGGCAGGATGGCTTCAGCGGAGACAATTCTACCCAGATTGATAACCGATGATGAGGAATATTTCCTTATTCACAGTTTTAGCATACCTATATTTTCCTACATAAAAACCCAAATTTTCGATATATTTGGACATTGTGTGAAATACAAGCTATAGCGAAAGAAATAATTCTGCTTATCTACATCATCGATAGAAATATTGATTAAATATCTCGTTAAATCCATACTATTCCAAAACTTTAGAAGAATTTCAGTAATTAGCTTCTACGATAGATAATCTATAAGTAAGGATTATCTGCATAGCATCCGAGGGAAAACCTTAACAACAGTAAAATCGGTCTAGTATCATAACCACGAATAACTTAACTCGGGGTACCGGCGTCCATAATCATATATGGACAAGCACTTACGAAACCCAGATTCGTCAAGAGAATAGTCGGTGGGAGCGAAAAAAAGTCCGCGAGCGATGTTACTTTGCGTTAGTTATTCCTCATCTTGAGTATGCGTATAGTGTATGAAACCCTGCCGAATAAGGTTGCATTCGAGAATTAGAAAAGGAACAGCAATAGGCGATAAGTTTCGTGAAAATTGTTACGATAAATCGGCGAGCATTACCCAGGTGTTTCAGTACGGGAATGGTGTGAAATGTGGGAACCTCTAGAAGATTAAAGATTTAAACATGGCTTAATTTACTTAACAATTTTAGGGAAACTTCGTTCTTAGAAGATATAGCCGATATTATGCGTCCTTCCTGTTATATAGGCCGCTCTAATACTGCGAGAAAAATCGGGGAAATAGATGTTATACTTAATTCGTGTTAGGAAGGCACTCACTCAGTAACCTACTGCGCAGATGGGCCTAGCCCAAGTCAAAAAATAGGGGAGGCAGCGCTTCCTGAGCAGGAAAAAGCATTACGCACATCGGGAATTACCCCTCAAAAGGCCCCCATCTCCTCTACTTTTTCTCCCTTTCTCGGGACGCCGAGTGCCTTTCTATTGCGAATTAGGTTTATAAAAATTCGATTCAAGAAATCATTTTTTTCTCGAACGAATCGCGATAGTAATCGATTGGAGTAGTAGATTCATTGTACATGTAACCCATGCTACACGCCGAAAGGCGGCTTGTATGGAATATATGTAGATAAAGAACAATAATTGCATGAGGCAGAAAGTGGGAGTATTAGAATACCTAAGAACGTTACCAATACGGATCCATTGGAAGACCTAAAGAGGGGAGGGCCATCTACCCCTTGACGGCTTTCTAAAATAGGGACTTAGATACGGAGTAGCTGAAACTAAAAATCACAAAAAGTGGTTATGTCGAATATATTCTTTGGTAAATTTGCATCTAGTACATTTTTAGGGGGAGTTGGCAATTTAACACTTAATTCGAAATAACCAAGGCTCCAAGATTATTGTCACATTTCGTGAGTACATTGGGAAGCTTTCTAAAATCGCCGTCGCAAGTTTCAAAATAAACCCTTGCACGAATGAGTAAAATTAGTTGTAATTCAAATACAAGTCAATGTGACCGATGTAAATGAGTATTAAAAGAATTGTTTTTTTATGTACGTATGTATGATGGCCAATTGGGCAGTACGTTCGCCTGTAGTGAATGCGGTTCTCGGCTGGAGTCATCATGTACGAAATTATGTAGCTGTCGAAGAACCTTTAACATTACTACTACTAGTACATGATGTAAGAAGATGATACGATTGTAACCACGTCATAACTAGCTCTGGCTTTTTGGAGTGGAAAAGACTTCTTGGGGAAATTACATGAAAATACGAAACAACCAAAGGACAACATTTCTTGACATTTGATTGCATTTCGGAGTACTTGAGACTCCCGGATAACCAAGTAGGCTGCACGTTCGCATTTGGAGGAAGCTATCCCGGGTTCAACTCCCAGTTGGAGGCCATATTTCCGAAATGACCATAGTTGTCGACGAACTGTAAACAATACCGGATA
The DNA here is from genome assembly GCA_000376725.2 of Ladona fulva. Classification (NCBI taxonomy): domain Eukaryota; kingdom Metazoa; phylum Arthropoda; class Insecta; order Odonata; family Libellulidae; genus Ladona; species Ladona fulva. The sequence continues at coordinate 693,297 of KZ308223.1, forward strand.
ACTTGAGGCTTTCGCTCGAACGTACTTTCGCAGTTTTGATCGAAACAAAGTAAAAAACTCCAAATTGCTACGTCAAAACCAACGGGAAAGAAGACAAGGAATGGAGCGCCCTTCATTCCTTCTAGACCTGAGTGAAGGATAAAAATGCGTAGTATGGAAAACAGGAAACTCAGAGATTCCGTATGCACCGTACCTCTCAAGAGTCGGAAACAAACTTGTGCTTATACTAATCTCTATTTATTATTCGTTTCTCCTTTCGCATCGAGTTAGGCTTTGCGCGTAATGAATGACATTGTAAACCATTCGAGCAGTGGATATGATGAAAAGCGTAGTTTCGAATTGAAATGCTCTTGCGGAAAGCGATGGACCTTGGCGAGGATGTGTCTTCCCCAAGGGCGGACGGTTTTATGAATTTTGTATAGGAATAAAGTGCCGTTTTCTGAGGGGCGGAGCAAATGCTTGAGCTTGTTGAGGTTAGATTGACAAGAGAACAATGGATTTCGCGTGTTAGCTCGAGAAGAAATTTATTAGAGGCGATTCAAAGGAATCGGAACGTATTTGATGTGTAGGAATTTCACGAAAGGAATCTCTTCATTGCGACGCGTTTCAAAATTAGCCCTCGCAGATGAATTCAGTATTTACGTGCGTAATGTCGTATCACAATAGAAATAAATATCTAATTTAAATTATATAGTCCTTTTATTATTACTGTTTATAGAATTATGAAATTGTTCGATGGTTCGCAATTAGAGCTTATTATAGAAAAAAACTTAGAAATGAATTTCTTCGAAAGAAAATCTATATCCAATGATTATTCGTACAGACTCTGAGGGAAAACTTCATCAACAGTAGAAACGGTGAAATACCTTGGATTGCCCACATCCGCAATATATGTTCGGATTAGTGAAGAGAATTGTGGGAGGAGCGAAGAAAAAGTCTGTGAGCGATGTTACGTTGCGTTGGTCAGGCGTCACCTGGAATATGCGTGTAGTGTATGGGACCCTGCAGAAAAGTGTTGTATTCGGGAACTGGGAAAAGTACAGCGAAAGTTTTGTAAAGAATTGTTACGACAAGTCAGTGAGTGTTACGCAAATGCTTCAGGACGCGGGATGGGATTCTTTAGAAGACAGAATGCTCAATGAAAGGATAAATCTACTAAATAAATTTAGAGAAAGCANTTTTTTTTTCTTTTTTATGTCGTAAATTACGAGATGTCGTGTCGTGTTTTTGCAAAGTGTAATCGTCGATAGCTTTTGTGAGAAAACTTCGGTAAGCAGTTTCAGGAGTAAATTACTGTCAACATAAAAATTCACAGCTGTGTTGCTCTCTCATGTTATCTTTGATACGTGGGCCCGGTATTATAATGTGTACTCAAATCTGCTTTCCAACTAAAGTGAACTTTTAGCTAAAGTGGTGTTTAAGAATAAGGAGCGTATTATAAAACTTTTTAGACTTTTGTTTACTTAGATACCACTTTTAATATTAGATGCTTTGACTGAGAGTAATTTTCATAACCGTTGCTGTGAGGTTTGTTTGAAAAACATCGCATCGTAATACTGTAATACCGCGTATCCCGTTTATTTTTAAGGTTTGATAGCTTTTAAAAAGACTTAAAATATATTTTTTGGACTGATATGCATAGTAAAAGAAGTTGTAATTTTACAACTGATGAACAGTTCACTCTATTGGATTTGGTAGAAACCGGCAGTATTTTCACAATTAAGGCCAATGGATACAAGGCCTGAATATCCGTTCGCAGGCTGTTGGCAATAACATCGCCATGATTGCATGCATATAAATAAAATATTTCTGATTTCGCCATTTGATGCTTAAAAGATGTTGGTACACTTGCATACATTCCTTGTTAGGTTCATGCAAACCTTAATGGAGAAATAAATTAGAGAACATACATAAAAATCTATCCCTTTCGTTGTAGTGATACTCGGCAATAAGAAGTGATACGAAAATCTTCTGGAACATAATTTTAGCTTAATCCTTTATCTTCCAGGCACTTTCCAAGTACGTAAGTTTCACACAATTTTCGTTATCGTGTAATTTGAGCAACATATCCAGCGCATTGTGCAGCAAATAGATCGAAAGATCTTCGGCCTAGGTTCGAGGCCTCCACTCCACCATTTTCCTTCTTCCTCTCCTCACACACGACCAGTATAACGGAAGAAAGGAATTAAGAAGAAAGGATCTTTTTTGAGGTTCTGAAACGGCTAGTTGAAACGATATCCAATCCCCTTAAGGTTCGCATTAAGATGCCCATCCATAACTTAATTATATTGTTTAACAAATTTGACAGGAGAACTGATACCTGGTGATATATTTCTCACGTGGGTACAATCTACGCATCCAAAAACTCTTGGGAAATGAGCCAATTCATAAAATCTTTCTTGAGCATCAATCAATTCTATAACTGAAGATGGTGTTTTCACGTGAAGGGATCTTAATCCCATTATTGCAAGGGTAATATTTTAAACGGCTCTAATGAAAGTCGCTTTGTGAACACCAGTTAGATGAGCATGGAGCCAGTCGCGTGAAACTGAAGAGTCAGCAGAAGCTGGTTCGTTGCCGTCAATGCCATGTTTCTTAAAATGAGAATATTTCTTAGTTGCTTATTAACACGGTCATCTAAGATCAATTTTAACTTTAATTCCTCTTCTTTATCCTCAACATCTTCAAATAAACTCACTACCTCCATGTCTTCTTTCAGTACTTTCTGTAATAATTACCTTTGCACGTTAGCAAAATTTCATAAGTAAATATGTACAATTTTACCTTATACTGAAGGTATGTTTTATTTTATTATGAAATATTTCCCTTTCTTTCACGGTAGCTCAACTTACGAAGAATTTCAAGCATATCAAAATATTACTGCTTCGGTCAATGATAACGCTTATAATTTTCACAACATTTGTCGTTCCTTACCGGTTCCGACTTGAACAGCATATTTTACATCCAACCGCAAACAGTATATTCAATTGTGCAATAATTATAACGTGGAATCTGATACACAAATAACTTAAAGAAAAGGTAAATTCAATTACATTCCACACCTAGTGGCTACGTAAACGTGTATGCAGTCTTTCACTAATTCACCTCTGTCGGAGTACTTGTGTTTTTGTTGTGATTTAATGCATGTCATGAATATGCAGCTTTATACTAAACAACTTATTCACTGCCAAAGCGTAAGTACTTATCACATTTATAAAATATCTTATAACTTAAAAATAAACTTCATAACACTCATGAGATGATTTATGAAGAGGAAAAAGCCAGTGTAACGAGAAATATCTATGTATAGGAAACATACCACTTCATTTTTAAATATTCAAAGGAGTTTTTCCTAGAAATTCCGCAGAACGAAGTCGATTTCTAACAACAAAGCAACTGAGGCGAGAAGCTTTCCCGACATTAGTCCACCATATAGTATGTTTACATTCGTGATGCATTGCGGTTAATTATCACTTTATTATTTAAAGCTCAATCAATCAAGTACCAGATATGACTTAGGTATCGATTATAATACGGTATGTTAGAGTTAAAATGAAGATTTCACTTAAAGTCCATTTTAAGTATACATTATAATACCGGACCTTGGTTTTGTACCCTAAAGAAAAAATTCTTAATATTACTAAATGATGGATAAAATTTTAATGTGCTATGCTAGATACCTCAAAAGCCAGTTTATCACGTACAGTATATCCAGAACTTAGTTTAAGTTATAGAAATTCCACTTATAATTCCGTTTACCTCTTTTTCGATATTTCATTACAAAAATAGTATTTTGGTACAAATTCTAATGGTGCTCTCGGATCTCTCTGCAATTACCGTAAATCTCTACGATTAAATTAAAACATATACTTAGTAACACAGGTTACCAAATTCTTCATTTTTCTAGGAATCGCCGGAGTTCCAAATCACAATTCCATAACTTTCGATGAGTTCAAAGCTCAGACCTTTTAATACAGTTTCCGTGACGAAATTTGCAACGCATTGATGCCCTTGGGTTTGTGATGGACGATTGAGCACATATGTCCCAATTCGATATTCCTCAAGATACCCTGACAGGGAGAAATTTCAGCCATTAAGGCGAACTTTCCAGCTAATTGACCCCAACGCCCAAAGCCTCATCCCTCACCTTGGTGCGGTTTCACGCTCCAACATACATCGCAGTACGTCAGTATACCACATTTCAGGCCTCAGGGGTAATATTTCGCAACATGACGTGCATTAGAGAGATCAAGTCCACGAAAGAATACTACACACAATGCTGTTGAGAAGGAAAAGCCATACTATTCAGGATAGCTGATCATACTCCGGTTTAAAAAGGATAAGGGTAATTGCGGAAAATCGAATGCGAATAGATATCGTCAAAACGGAAGAAGTTACGAATACACAAGAGAGAACATACCTAGAGGACTTTCTTAGAGATTCATCCAATAAATATTACCCTTAAACAATTAAACTCTTGAACGTTTCACTTTCACCATAATTACTGATTTATTGCCATTATCTCGGTCAAAATCTAATTTTTTTCGTACGTAGTTCCGCAATTTTCTTTGGGTTAAAGAAGGTTTTTGAGGCGAATGGAAAAACAAGGGAAAAATAAGTATCCAAATATGGTCTTTAACTGTCTTCACGACGTATGTGGTCGCTAAGGACGCATTTATCCGTCTCGGGTGTATAAGTAGGGGCGTCACAGTTCCCAATCAACCCTCAGGAAATATCGCCGGCGCTGTAGTGAATACTATACTTAGACCGTTGCACTTCCAAAAATTAATTTTGAACTAATCGATTGAATATACAAAGAGCAATCTTCAACCTTCATTCCAATATTCAAATTGCTTAAGTATCAATGAAATATTCGATACCTAGTCGGGAATTTAAACGAAGAGAATACCTCTTCCTAATAGCTCTTCTATCCATCTAAATTTGAGTTGTATGTAATCGGCTGAAGTGAACTAAGATGATTTTCTAATAATTTGAAATTCTTTTGGAATTTCTTTACCAATACACTCAAATTAGAAGCGAACTCAGCAATGAATTTGGTTTTCAAGTGATGGATTGCGAAAAATACTTACATTATTACAAAATATTGCTATGTTTTATACAATTTTTCGATAGTTAGAGTTGATAACGATAAGATTAGTATTTCCACGGAATTTTCTTTCATTTAGTAAACCCACTGAGATCGTAACAACATCACTTCTAATTAAAATTTGCAAAATAAGAAATGGCGTTGAACGGAAAGAATTAAATCGTTGTGAATAGCCTATGAAAGTCTCTCAGAGTCATCTGCAGTCGAACCATGGACACCGTTGATATAAGAAATACCATCGACTGATAGAATTATGATAACGCACATAGAACGCAGAATGGAATCTTTGGAATAGAGAGGATTGAAACTAAGGTTTGACTTGCTTTATAGATTCAATAGAAGCACTTTCTTATAAGATTTAGCCGATGTTATGCGTCCTACCTGTTACATTAACTGTTCTGAAAATGAAAAAAAGAAACCAGAAAATAAGATATTAGAACTAGTCTTATAGTAGAACTTACTAGAACTTTCATAGTTGCTCATATAATTCATTTTTTCACGAACAATACGCGAAACTAATCCATTAGGGAAGTAGAGCCATGGTAAATACAACCCTAGCGCCACACCGAAAGGCTACTTGCTTGGTAAATATGTGGATGTATATTGGGGACCAGGTCAGATATTCCCTGGCGGTTTTACCATTGAATCCACGACTTTCGGAAAACCACATCTCTCTTTACTTCTGTTAACCTATACACAAACAGTCTGCTACAAGCAAACATTGTCTATCGCAAAAACACTATCCAAGCCCATGTTCATATTAGACGCAAATTGTTACTAAAATTCGACCCTTTACTGGCGAGGTTCCTTTCTTCCACATAGCCTCATTTGTCAAATTCACATTATGTAAATAAAATTATAAAAAAGAAGAAAACATACAGGTTTTGTTGGCGAAGAAAAATCGTTTTTTTCATCAGGTGGTTGGTTTTGAAAAACTTACTTTTCCATGAAAAGGTACAATAATGACGTATAACTTCTACAGTGGCTTCCCACGTTCAGTCATATGATAATTCTGTCAGTGAGAAAATTATCGCAAGGATTACTGGATTAAGGATTATAATGATGAAACTCAGGAATGATCAATCGCGTTGTAACGATGAAGAAATCAAGCAAACGAAAGACTCGGAAAGCTCTAACGAAGTCGGAGTAAAGAATTCATTGTCTGCCGCTGGTGAAGTAAAAAAAGGCGTCACCTTTCGCTATAACGTTTTCCTTTGAACCTTTTGAACGCAATCATTTTCTTTCCCCAACGCTACTTAATTTTAAACTCAAAAGGCTTGTAGCGGAAAGTTCAACTTTCAAAGAGAAGCGGTTGCCTCGAGACTTAAGTTTTTTTTCTCTCCTCCAGATTTACCGCTTCGACGTAAAAATGCTCCGCCGCTCTCCTTTTTCTGTCACTATCCATTTCAATCGGTAGTTTCGAGAACATTTAAAAATATATCTCAACTCATTTTGTGTGCTATGAAATTGCGTTTTATTGATCTTTGGATTGACCATTTGTGCATACTTTCGAACGAGCAATACGATTGGCTGGCATAAGCATGAAGATTTAAAAATGAAATACCTTTACGGATTTGGTTTTTACATAGTAAATTGACTGCAAAAATACACTTGTTTCGTCAGCATATTTTGTACCTTTATCTTTTACGTCTGAATTTTTGTGGGATTAGATGCAAATGTGATGAAGTCTTAATATGAGTTATCAGTTCTTAAGTTAACCTGAGGGTATGAGCGCAAGGAGATTTCTATTTATAGCTCCTTAAAAGCATTTAATGCCACATTTTGCCAATTTCAAGGGTTAATATCTCAATATTCCTCTAGTAGTCATATTATCATTATAAATTATAAGATGAAAAGAATAATTCCAACGTACCAGTTCATACATCAGTTATTACTTCACATACTGTCTGCATTTAGACGTAAAAAAAGTAACCACATAAGAGGTATTAAACTGTACACTATCAAGCAAAACCATGAATACCGTATTGTTTTTATACATAATAGAATAATAATGTGGGTATACAATAGGCTATCGTGTAAATTTATACTTCAAGTAATTAATTCCTACTATAAAGCTTTAGGTGATAACGTTAATTGCAGTAATCGTATAATTCTTAAGCTAAAGGCAGCCTTGCAGATTCAAATAAACCTTCACTAGAAAAAGGTTAAATAAAATTTAATCCCAAGGAAATATGGACATGAAAATGTCTGATAGGACCTAAACTCAAACCTGGAGTCTTTCACTTACCTGAAAGATGCTTTATTCAAATGATCGAGCCAGAACATATTTTCAAACCGTTATGGCAGACCTTTTTGGTTAAAGCATCTGCCCGGAAAGCGGAAGACTCCAGCTTCGAGTTCTGGTACTGTCAGACTTTTTTCATGTCCGTTTTCCTTGGGAATTTTCCTAAGTGCACGTCTTGACGTGCTAAATTACATTTAACCTATTCCTTGCGTAAAAATATTAACATGGTTGGCTAGCAAGAAGTCTGCTTAGAATGAAAGACGGTGGATTGCGGTATATCTCAACATAGTTTAGAACAGTTTTTAAGATCTAAGCTTAAAATCCATTTAATCACCTTGAAAGAGTAATTCTTGGCCACATTATAAATCTGAGCCTCGGTTTCTTGCGTCAATTTTGGAGAAATCCGTGGAAAATTTAGCCTCTTATGTCGGTTGTCAGATTGGTAATTGCTTCGGAGATAGATTGGGAGAAAAATGCTTTGCATATTTGCATACTCTCAAAATCATTATCTCGGCGTATTCAACGTTTTCATAGCCGCCATAATTAAATTCGTAATTGGCTACGACGAAGTTATAAGTTGGCGGTGCAGTTTGGTAAGAAAGGATTCAACCACTTAACATATGCGCGTCCCAACTACCTTCGAACTAGAACGTACATACAATCAAATTATAACTAGAACAGCAAATAGTACTACTTTAAGTTCTCCCTAAGACGTGGCCTTAGTAGTTGTACTCAATCTCCCGTCAATCGAGTGGAATAATCACTGCTTTGAACACAAGACGCTGGGAGCGTAAATCTTGTGAGGCTTCCCTAGAAACACTCCTTGCACAAACCTTGTTCAATTTATATTCAATCCCAATACAATCAAACAACATACCCTGTTCAGTGAGCACAAAAGCGTTGTGAAATAAAAGCATAACATTGAATATTTCCTAACAAGGAGACGCAGAGCTCAATGAAAATTGGATAGACTTCAAGAAGAGAGAAACGAACTACCCCCAAATAGGATTTTATGAGCGATAGTTTTCCCGGAAAACAGACTTAAAGTGTTACAATAATCTCGTGATTGTATGTTTATGGCAGTCGATAAAGATTCAAACCCTAAAACACTGGCATGAATGAGTTGCTGATAATTTGGCCTATAGACCCTGTCAACCAGTAACCAGAAAGATTTTAATATCTGACCCAGCTATCATGGGTTCGAGCTCAGAAGATCCCGAAGTCTCAATTTCTCATAAGAATGCATTTTGCCGATTAACAAAAAAATTAGATGAACTTCCTAGATAAATGAAGAATCTTAACTAAAGGTATCGTTAGAGGACGTGACATAGTAACGTTAACAGCAAGGACAGCTCCTAAAAAGGTAGATGGATGGATAGATAGATAGACCCTTTATTGGTGAGGTTAGGCCCATGTGGGCCTCTCTTCCACGTAACTTCGTATGTCATTTTGATATGTGCAAAATATAATTATAACTAAAAGCAAGAGTGCAGTCCTGGTCGAAAAGGTCCTGGGTTCGACGCCAGATCGCTATGAATATCTCTCATAAGAAATACATTGTGCTTTTCTTCATGCGTTTCCTGAAGGGTACGAGCTACTCGAGCCGTAGTTTAAGGATGTGAAATAGCAATGTAAACTAGTTATTACCTGTGTTTTAGGCCGTGGATCTTTATTGGCTGCTATACAGTTACACGTATAAGGTTTTTGTAATAATTTAAGGCCATTTTTCGGGAAAACCTTTGCTCGTAAAATTCTTATATGGGGGTCATCCGTTATTCTCGTCTCGAACTCTATCCAGTTACCAATTTTCATCAAAATCTCCGTTTCCTTCACTATAAACTCTCCTCGTAAGCAGGGAGTTCCGTAGTGAGAACAGCTATCTTGTTATCCGGAAAGCTCTGCGGTTTTTAAAGTAAGAAATATGATTACATATTTTGAAAATGTAAAAAATTAATTATATTCTATTTTGATCAATCGCCTATTGCCAAAGTTCGAGAAAGTGGAATTGGCAAAAATGCATCCATCATTGCAACGTTGATCAATTAAAAACGTTTTTCTCTTGCGAAATTGAAAAACCCTAGAACTTTCCTGATGATCGAATATTTGTGGAAACGTGGCATGAATTTTGAAATGACAACGATATAAACAATAAAGGCATTTAGAAAGGCGATATATTGACTGAAGTGTCTCTTTTCTTATCCAGCTCATAGTCAAAAAGGTTACTTCGTAAGATAACTGAATTTAACTTTAATAAAATTACAAATAAGTATATATTCGGAAGAATTTTCAGCTATTAAAAGATATCATTTTATTCTTAAGTGTGAATTAGAAAAAATATCCACAGGAAGAAAATGCCCGCAAAAATGTGGATGTTAAAAACACGCACAAACTAGAAATGAAAATAACACATGAGTACCAAAGATAATTGTGAAAAAATAAAGGAAATCACAAATATGAAGAGCGAGAAACAAGGTTATACTGGAACAATAAATATTGTAGAACTTCACAAAAGTACAACGGTAAAACTACTTCAAAAAAGAAAATTCATGAAGGAATTAGAAATGGTCCTAAAAATGTCTACATTCCAAAACAAAGGGCTCATATCCAATTTAATTTATATTCGACGCAATCACAGTGCATAAAGTAACTGATAGCGATATCTTACTTGCAAAATGCTAATGTAGATAAAAATGTCATGAAATAAAAATTAACGCTTAGAGTTAGAATAAATGATTAATAGTGGAAAATATTTCTGGAATAATCTACTTTGAAGTAGAGTTGTCGTGCATATCCTCTGCAAGTCATCGAAATCTGTTTGCAGCGCCCATGTAGATATAGGACCATAGAGAATAGTCAAAGTATGTGCATACATAGAAAATTGACGAAAATCAGTAAGGTGTAAGAAGAAGTTTGAATCAGGAACATTTGAATCCTTTTGATCGTATGATCGTTGAGAGTGCGAGGAAATACGCCGTCAGGGGTTTCATTTGTACTATGCACAACTCTTGCGGTGGAATACATCAGTAAAAATTGTCTTGTCTGCAGGCAAAAGAAGATCAACATAGAAGACAACACCGAGTGATTTTCATCTCAATAATTGCATAAAGATCCAATTCAAATTGGATCCTCTGAATTGGGATGTTGAATGAAGGAAGATGGAACCGCAGAAAAAGTAAACAATAATCATTCAGGCGCACTGAGTGACATATCGATAACATTTAGTTATTTAATAATTAACATACTCATCAAAGCGACCATTAACAAACTTAAATAATCTATTTGAAATATATTTACCATTTCTTGTGTTCTTCACTGTAAAGATGTTTAAAAAATTCAGGAGAATATTTCATTACTGTTTCCGGAATGAGAACGAACGTTTAGTATAGGGGAGATGAGGTTACTGTCTCTCTGTTCAAATATGTTTACGCCAGAAATCTGGAATTTAGGTCGAAAAGAAGTTGGAAAGAACACTGGAAGTTATATTCTTAGTTATGCTTCTGGATTTTGCAGATTAATGAGGGCGACACTTCATTGGCGCTAATTTTGGTGGAATTCTTTGAAATCGTGCTGAGCATAAATCTGCCTTTTTCTGTGTATGCATCATTTCATTTAAACTGCCTACGATGTCTCCCAAAATGGCACATGTTAATGTTCTGGCAAGATAGATAAATGGCTAAAGCAGCCGCATTGAAAGCGGAAGATCCGGGTTCGAGTCCCGGTCCCTTTCTTAAACCCATTTTTCATTGACATTATTCCTAGCCGCAATACTTATCTTGTGATAACATCCTCGACATTTACTTCAAAATAAATGTATTTACGTACTTACAAATACATGAATGGGTTTTTGTTTGTTTGTTTGTTTTTCCTTATTCTAAAGAATGTTTCTAAAATCTGTTGCCGAGCTTCATTATGAAAGGAGACTAAAATAGCTCCGGCAATACAGTAACACTTATTTAGGTAGTTGAAACTATTTTTGCAATGCTACTGATTTGATTTGTAAAGGGAATAGTCTGGGTACATATGCCCGAATAAATGTTTTATTTCATTCTATCCCAAAACTATTTTACGGAAAGTTTTAATGTGGAAAATAATAATGCGGACCGTCAAAAATCTGTTTTAACTTTGGTAGCCGCTATTCATTCTCGCGCTGTTATTAGCGAACTGTCTAAGCCAAGAGAAATATTATCAGCAATAAAAATAATGCAAGTATAGATTATAAGCACATTTTTTCTATCTTTTACTGCAGGCTTTTATGATTAGAGTTCTTCCTCGCGCCGACCGCTTCATTGCGTCATAACGAGAGATGACGTTGGATTTATCGCTTGGCGATCCACAATTATATCGCAAAGGACCCAAAGTGGCCGTTTGAGGTGCCTCGTCAATCCGAGCTAATCAAAACCATCGTCCCTCTTCGCATTCCTCTTCTCTTCGACCTACGAGCACTTCCGATCCTCTGAATCTCGTGATGAGGGAGAATGCAATTCGATAAACGCCATATCTGGAAAGTTATCTCTGATTTTCTATTAAATTTTACTCTCTTCATTATATATAACAGCTGTGATTAAGGAATCTCACGCTATGTTTCACAACGATATTTTCGAGTGAGATCAAACTATTAGTAGTTCGATATAATTATATGCATACATTGAATAATTCTTAATAATATTCTTTAAAGGTTTAAAGCGCTCCAATAGCCGTTTCCCGGCGACTTGCGGCTATCCTCTGAAAATATAACAGTAAGCAAGGGAAAGGACACGAATCACCTCCTAGAAGGCCGGTTAATCTGAACCACCAGGGAAACTTCTCTTATTGTTTTTAAAACCTCTAACTCACGAACTCCAACACACTATGACATATTGAAGTCACTCACAATCATAATATTTACCTAAAAAGACAAATATGACCCATTGGCGGATCCATGGGGGAACGAAGGACCATCCTCCCTTCATGACCTTGTCTAACTTCTAAAAAATAAAAATAGTTGTAATTTAGTAATAATTAGTAGTAGTAAAAAGTAGTGGTTTTTAGTAGTAATTTCCCTAAGATGTAAAGAGGGGCTTATATTAAAATATGATTATGAATTGTTTTCAGTAGAAATATGCATCTTGCATTTATAACACCAAAATGGCATTAGAAAGTTGATTGGAGGATAGCCCATATAGAAATTGTCTTATACCGTCCCCCACCCCTTTGGCAATATTCTAGCACTGCCCCTGATATGGCCGTTTTGGAAGAACAAGAGCAATGAGAAAAAAGTTTAGTAAGGGAAAAGTCCCGCCTGAATGCTAATGCGACAATTTTCGAAATAAACTAGAGGCAAATCGACCACTTTAAAAATTCATCAAGAGGAATCGCTCCCCGTTGGATCCATCTCTGCAGAGAATAAGAACGGGAGTAAGTTAATTTTTGTTGGAGCAAAAAGTCACGAGGTTGTTCAGCACATCTATCAGTGTCGTGGATTGACAAATTATCTGTTGCTGAAAAGGAATGATCTGCATCGATCAGTAATTAATGTGGTGTTTGCTCCATCTTTGTCACAGAGCAACCTGATCTCATTTATTATTTAACTAGTAAACGCCCCCTTCAATAATGACGGAACTGAATTTAATTTAAATATATATCTGTTATCGTGTATATCTGGTCCTCCTAAGCCAGAAAGTGTCCGTTGTAAAACCATCATCATAACTCAATGTATTTATTGACGGTAGGTGGTTTATTTGAACCTGGATACATTTCGAATTGCAGCAGATAAATCTAATACTCGATTTCTATGGAGATTATGCTGTTCGCGGGATTTACGAAAACTTACAACTTCCCTTTTTTCGCCATAATATTCCTTCGTAGTGACAAACGAACGTGTAAATGTTTCTCAGCAAATCGGGATGATTAAGCAATACCCATGCATGGCCGTATTTTAGCCCCTGCACCTTGCATATTGAACTTTGCATAATCATGTGTGTCAGGGAGTGAACAAGAAGCATTCTTAACACTTAGTCTGTTGCTATCTTACGATAAACTCAATTTTTTGGATATATGACAATTTAGTGCAGATATCGAGCATCATATAACACATTTGTCTCATAATCGATGTACATTTTTTAAATTTACCNTACTTTAAGTCAGCAAAAACTATAAAGAATGGCTGAATTAGATGAAAGGTACTCTTAAATAATTCATCCCGAAAATATATAAAAATTATTTACTCAAGTTCCGAGCATTAATGAACCCATAGCATGCTAGTGTTGCCTCCTACGCGGAAGCGATTGTAAACCCGTGCATCATTTCGGAAAGTAATTTTCCGTTTATTTCATTAAAATTGTCGCTAATTCGAATCGAAAAGTTTTCGTGGGGCTTAAAAGTGGCAGAAGTAAAATGTAGTTTGTTTCACTACATCATGCCGTTTCTGAGATAGAGAGGGGGACCTACTGACGGACAGACAAAGAGACGGACGGATGGACAATTTGCTTTTTATATATTGATAACATATTCTTTATTAATGTGACGATTCTTTTGATTTTAAACTAGTTATAGCATCAAAAATGTGATGAATTTCAACCTGGGTCACATAAAACTGCAGCTGTTCTGGATAAATGTTTCTTTGTACTAATAGTTGCGGTAGCATATTGATTTCCACTAATAATGGTACAGATAGTCAATGAAGCAGCAGCCTGTTTTTACGACTAAAAAAACCAACTTTAACGAACCATCTACGCACGCATAACGTCTCCATGCTGGGATTTCATTTTCATAGCTCTTCATTTAAAAGTAATATGTACGAATTACCAATTCGCTTTGCAAAATAGAGGTTTTCGTTTTGTCATTCCCTCTAATTCATTCATTACAGTCAATATCATCTCATTTTTGAAATGTGGATAATGGAATATATGAGAAGTAGGAATTTTTCCTGTTTTTCTACCATTTATGTAACACTTGTAGTTGATTTTCTTATTCTTCTCTTTTTGTATTAAAAAAACACAAGTGAAAACCACCCGTAATATACCGTATTCTTTCCGTCTACTTTTCTCCCCCATTAATTATTTTCAGACACAAGACCTCACCCGCAGTTGAAGACCACACACTCACCATGGAACCCAATCATAGGACGGGACGGAAATGCCGACATTTTAATTCATCTTTTTTTTT
>KZ308223.1:714969-729777 GCA_000376725.2 Ladona fulva
TACTTTTATTATTAATAAATTATTATTATTTTTAATATCATAATCATCATCATCATCCCTCAAACAGTTGACAGAGCATCAAAGATTTTTTCCTTGGTGTATGTCGTAATAGACTTATTTTCTCGGTTTTTCCCTAGTTTATATTAGATTCCTTCATCTCCCTCCGCAATAGTGATGATGATCACATTTCGGAATATTGCAATCCAATATCCCAAATATTACCATTGGTTCGTCCAACATTCGGGCTTAAGTTTGCCGTAGATGAAACGCGATTCATGCGATTGTCTGTTGAACGCTTAGCTACGAATGTTTGCGGGAAATACAGCGTAAAAAGGTAATTGAAAAGGGATTTCGGAGCAATGAAATAGTATATGTCTTCTCTCAAATGCCGTTGTGTTAATACGCTTAATTGGGTAGATAGGTATTCAACACTAATTAATTAATCCGCCATTTGCGTTGGGAGGAAATGATAGAAGAGAGTGCAACGCAATTTCAAATACTGATCCTCTTGTTAGAGATTTACTCGTCTCCAAACGCGAGAGAAGAAAGACTCCCAGAGTTGTCGAATTCTTTGTCGAATGGAGTAAACGCAGCTAATCTTGCCAAAGTCAATACCCTGAATAGCTGAATATTCATCGTACTGTGTTTGTAGACGAATGTTGATCGTGTAGCTCTGCTGAAAACGGAGAAGGTTTACCTCTCTAACGGCGATACATAATTCCGTGAGTTACGTTTTTAGCTTATGGTAAAAATCAGCGTTGGAAATAACTCAAAAATTACTCCCTGGGTTGAGAATTTGAATCGATGGAAGATGAATCCAAGGAATACCAATGCTTTGGAGTCATATCGAAGAGGGTAAAAAGTAACGTCGGCATCATTAATAATTTCTTTTGGTAGCCTCGCGGTGAAAATGTCCTTCATTTCGGAGTGAAATTAAAAAACGAGAATATGCGACAGTTGAGATTTCGTTCACGCTCCACCGAGAGTGGTTCTATCGAACTTGAAATTTTCTAATATTTCCGTCGCGCATGTCAACAGATCTGCATCTGCATGGGGAAATGAAAAAAACAGCTAATTAATGATGTACAATTTTTCGAGCATTAGTGTTGAGCTCGAAAGAATTTGCAGGGAATAATTAATAAACATCGGAATTTTAAATTGATTTATTCATTAATTCCTAATAAATCATTAATTAATAGGTTCCGTCAGGGGAAAAATGTTGCCAAATTCAAATATTTCCTTAAATTAAAATTACCGATGAGTTACCCAGTCCATTAATGTTTCAGAAATATACCACAGCAAAGGTCTGTGATTTTAAACTTTTAAAGAGACCTTAAATTTTCAGCTTAGTACGAAGCTGAATCTACATTAAGATAATTTTCGATGAATTAAATTTTACATTTTAAATTAGCCCTACTACAACCTCTTAATAGAGTCCTCGGAAAGTCTTTGTGCGTAAAAGCTTCGGAGTCTCTGACGATGGCCACGAGCGCAAAGGCATTGCATATTTACTTCAAACGTCTCCAAATGCCATTAAAGTTTGCGAAATAAAATACAACTTGCCGCAGACTCAGCCAACTCAGATTTCGACTCGCTTACTAAATTTTTAACGGAAAAAATTGTTTTAGAGCTTCAAATATCTCGACGGAAGAAATTAACTTTTAGTAAATGCATAGTGAACATGGACGAGGAAAGGCCCAGGGATTACTTAGAAGAATGACAGACACGGTTCTTCACTGATGATGTTACCTATTTCTAATATTAATTTTTGAGAGGAGGTGAAGAGAAATTCAGTTTTCCATGCGCAACATAATGTGGGTTCGTGCAAGTACGTACATGTAACCTATGGGAAAACCAAGGCACTATCCTATGGTGATTTTTTCGCCTCGGAATCCTTTAAAACACAATTTCGATTTGGATATCTACAGTTCCACTCTGGATAGAAATAACATCTATTTCGGTAAGAGTTTCCGGTTTTAGGACGCGTTACGCTACGTTAGAAACGAATACTGATATTCGCTTCCGGTTCGGATTTCCGGGTCAGTGCACGATACTTTGGAAATGACTGGCAATTCTCTATTGCGGTTTCGATTTCCGGTTCAGGCCTGCTACCTTACCTCATAGGACTGATACCTTAGAAATGCATATTAAATTGCGATTCCGGTTCGGGAAAACGGTTCAGGTTTTGTGTTGTATAAGTCAATACTGACTACCAATTTCGATTCAGGAACGAGTTTTGTTCTTCCAGTCCAGGTTTAGTTCCAATACGAGTTAAAATACATTTTTTTTCGACTTGAAATTTCTGGTAACTTTGATTCAAAGGCGAGTTCAACTGATGAAATTTTGTCATGAATCCCAATCCATCATTTCTATGCTTCGTAAGAAAATATTTTCGATTTTACGGGCTTAGCGTCACCATTAATACTACTTTCACACCATAAAACGGCAAGAGTGTACCGATGCTACAAAATGTGGCCCTTAAATCCTTCGGATCTTTCCGCAATGCGGTGTTGTGAATTCTGTCAGTAAGCCCAAGAATGGACCTGAAATTTATTCTATGAGAAGTACGATAAAGTAGCGAACAGAATTCATTTTCCCTTTCCAGTGAATTACAACTCATTACGGCGTGGTATAACGATATAAAGGGGAGCGAATGCATGCCTTTACTCTCTATGTCTCGAATTTAATTGACTCGGATGGATTACTATTTTTCCAATAAAGACAAAGTCGAGACATTTTTATATCCTCGCTTGCCGAAGGGGAACAAGATTCTTCCATAATTCATGACCCCCGAGCAAAACAAACCATCGCGTCTAAATCAATGCTGAAAAAGCACTTAGGGGATGAAATCGCAAAAGATTGCAGGGAAGACGCGATTCTGACGTACCTTTGGAGAAAGGGGAGGAAGAAGTGAAAATAAATAACAAGTATGAGAGAGCGGAGCGGATCGAGGGGACTTCAAAAAGAAAAGGCAGTAGGCTCCCAATCCTCGAATGAAAGAAGTTCAAAGATAATGAGAAGGAAATAAAGAAGTCTTGGCAAAGATGGCAGGAAGAGGCACAAAGAAGATTAGGGAGAAGAAGAAAGAGAAAGGCCCGGAGGGAAAGGGTTAAGAGACTCCGAACGTCCGCAAGTTATAAATAATTTTTTGTGAGTTTTCGACCGATTCCTTGATCGAGATTTGTAATTCAGAATCTTTCTAATCCTCAGTTTTCTTGATCAGTGACTTTTCACACATTTAATGGAAAATAAGAGATTTTGATTGATACGCTGAAAACAATGAGGCCCTCGAGATATATCTAAACTTGAAACACTTGGATTCCTCTGCAACCCATTTTAAAGGGTTGAAATTATGCCACTTCTCTCAATTTATTTATTTTGAAACTATTCTCAGCATTAAGAAAACATGGAGCCTATGACCCACAATTCAAATACACATCACTATCAAATGAGATCAAAAGATAATATTAATATAGGAAAAAATAGAGTAGAATTGAATAAGAAAGGGGCATTTCATGCTAAAGTGAAATTTTACAATAAACTGCCTCATTCCAATAAAGAAATAAAAGTATTTGAAAGTAAATTAAAACACCTTTTTGCTGAAGTATCCTTCTATTCAGTAAATAAGTAGATAATAATAAGAATTGATTTACATCCTGCTATGCCTTTTTATAAATTAAATTATATTTTGTTATTATATTGTTTTATTACTATATCCTTTTGTGTTATACGTTCCATTATATTGTATTATGTGATGAAAAATGTAATGTAAACCTGATATTTATTTATGTAAGGTGTAAGGTTTTATGCATTACTTTTGTGACGAATCAATGCAAATTGTACTTTGCCTACGGACAATAAAACTACACTATACTAATATACTATGCTCAACTGTAAATGATCAATTGCTTGAACCAGATCAAACAGCTTACTCCTTAAATTCATAAATTACATTTTACTCTAATTATCTTTCAAATAAAGTACGAGTTTCACGTAAAAATCAGCCCTGATTTTTTTTAAATATCGAATGGTGTTAATTACAATGGATGTATGACTGAACCATTCTACGTATAAATAAATACCCTGAAAGCCGCATCTCGGCATGTGGCAGGAAGTGTAAATACCGAGCGTTCAATCAACTTCTCGAACTCCCTGTTATGCGTTTTTTTACGGAAAGAAAGAATTTTTAAAACGACTTGATCTATTTCTCTTATTTTACGCGTATTGTCGGATGGGCCGAAACAGCATAATACCGATTACATGTTTCTCTTTTCCCTGAATTTGTCGAGAAACCGCCGCCTAGTTTCTTGTCTACTTTCTTTCCAGGGTTTTCAACCTGCGCCTGAGAGCATTATCGTAACGCTCTTTTTTTCAGTAGAAGCGTTTCATTAAGTTCACTCATTCATAATTCATAGCAAGGAATTGAAATTACTCTTCTTCAGAAAAACGGTACTGAAATAAGTCTGACAAGACCGGGACTCGAACCCGGATCTTCTACTATCTGGGTGACTGCTCTAACCAATTGTGTTATCGTGCCTTTTTCTCGAAATTATACTTTTCGATTTACAATTTTGAGTAACTAAACGTACATGGAAACAATTTCACGCATGAAAAGTTGTTGAGAGACTATGATATTCAGATATGCTATCATTATGTCATACGCGTATCAACCTTGTGATAGGGTTGCAAAAATTGAGAAAACTTGATACCCCTTTCCGTTTTAAGCAACGATGTTCATAAAATTCAAGGGAAAATGAGGGTTGTGCACCATTTAAGAAGTCTTTTCGTACTGTTTCTGCAACAATCCCATGTTATGTAAGGGGCAGAAGAGAAAAAGATTCCAACAGAGCATTAAAAAATAGATATACATTTATTTTACTCATCTGCAAAGCTTGTGCTAACAAAATTAGCTGTTCCTTGAAAAGACGTAGCCCCGAATATGCAAATCTTAGAAGAACAAAACTAGGATAAACGCAACGCACGGAAAGCATAACTCAAGCTTGGTGAATTTTCGCAAGACTCTTCCATTTAAGTAATAAAGCAATAGAGCCGCCTCGGATATGTTGACAGCGAGCCATTCTCCAGAACTGCTCCGGTTAAATTATTCAATCCAGCTCTCCGCGCTCTTATTCGAATAAAATAAGCTCCCATGCTCGAGTACTAAAAAACTGTATTTACGTCTTTCCGCGAAATTGGCTCCCTTTGCGTATTGTTTGGAGACCACGTTTTCGCATCGGCGGCGGGGAAATGGAGGAGAACCCCTTTAAGAAAATTGCTCTAATTCTCTCACTTTCTACTTTAAGCACCGCCAAATGATGAAAATGATGAAACGGATCTTCATCACCCGCTTCTGACACGAAAGGCAGTAACGGTCACCATCCCGCGCCTTTAATGAACATTAAGAGCACGCCTACTCAAGCGGTTAAACGCCAAAGAAAGGGTCCCCAGGGAAACATTTTCTTAGGCGGAGGGAAAAAGAAGAATTACGATTTTCATTTCGCAAGTATACTCCCCGAAACCAAAAACACGTCTTTTTGGGAGAGAAAAAGGGGGTTTTGAAAGAAGCTCGCGTCCCTCGCAGAGGTGCCTATAATTTAACCGAGAAAACCGTTGAAGTATTCAAACGAACGAGATTGTTTTTCAGCGTATTCTTCCTTTCCATTCCCCGCCGTTTGGTCCTCTCCCTTCCCCCAGATATAAACATTCTTTGCGATTAAGTTTATATCGTTTCTTTTAATCTTCAAACGACGCCTTTCCTTTATGCCCGTCGGCACCTTTAAATTGCTTCACGTCTCCATACTCGCGGGAAGTACATCCGAGACTTGGATTACAGAAATGGAAGCTGAGTCAGAACAAACGTAAAATGCTTAGACAGGATTGCTTTCATTGCATAGATCATGCGAAACTTTTAATCACAATGAAGTCAAACGGCAAGAGCATAGTTATTTTGATTATATTGATACACATCCCTTAAATATTATGCACCACGCAATACGCCGTTCCATTTGTACTAATGCGAAAGGTTTTATTTGTTTGTGTATGTAGTACGCATTGACGTAATGACTTCTTGAATCGATAGAATGAAATTAGGAGGTTTGCAAGGAGTTTCCTTCCTTACTATGAGGGTTACTTGGCAGCGCACCACTTCCCCTCAATTAAGAATACCACTCAGACTAAATACGAGGTTTATAGAGCAAAAGTAACGAATGCTACATCGATGAAAATAAATGGTGATATCTGGTGGAGCTACACCTTTACGATGAAAAATGAGAAAGGAATTTGTACTTATTCCACAAAATACAAGAAATTAACATATGTCAGCACATAAATGGTCATTTATGTCAGTAACTTTCAGTGTGTAGTGAATGTGCGAAGTAGTAAAAACTTTTTTGTTGTCACATTATTTTTGGATTTCGGCCGTACGACTTTGCGTACTTCGTTATTCGAACTTAACTTTAACTTTGCCTTCGACTTCGAACTTAACGTTAGATTTGCCTCATCCATATCTTTTTTGCTTTATTAAATAAAGTTATTAATCTNTAAAGGAATTTTAAATCCCGCTTCTAATACACTTACGCCTCCAATATCTCTATTTTAAAAGAAAACACCAGGGATATCCTACCATCGTCTTATATTCATCCCACTTTTCTACAAAATCATCTATCTCCATCTCTCTCTGTTTACCCTTGCTTGATATATGAGTAACAATTACTGACCTTAGTTTTTTGCCATTTTTGTACATAATTTTTTTCTGAACGTAATTAACGATCCATATTAGTAATTCTTATGCTTTAGCAGCCATAACATAAATTTGTATAGAGTATTTTTAACCTCTAATTATTTTTTTTATTTCAATGTCGAATGTCTTCTGTGGAAAGCTTCCCATGTCGTTATATGTTTTTTTTGAGTTCTTTGTGCATGTTTCCTCTTTTTTCAGATTATAGAAATAATTCTCTTTAATTTGAAAAATAGCTGTTACTATCGGTTGGTTTCGCAGGTTTCTCACACCTCCCTTCTTGTGGGTGATTTCCTGCTGTAGAATTTTTTTTCTACTAATAGTTTCTTCCTTTTTTCATTTGTAATTTGATCTGTGCAGTCCTTTCATTAAAATTAAATGGGTTACATGTAAAATGGAACTTGATAGTCGCAAACTTGCCCACAATAAAAGTCTTTCTAATCTAATCTAACCTGATCTAAATTTTTCATATTTATCCCTATGAGAAGCTAATTTGGCAGTAAGGTTTGAATTTTTGAGTAAGAGATGCGAAATTCTAGGCACAAGCGGAATTCGGCCGCACCCCTTTAGTCTGCACCCTAAGGTGACTCTAACTTGCCCGGAGTCTGGATCCGGCCTTGGTCGCTTGAACCCGCTCCCTAATAATAATAGCTTCTTTAATTGAAACAGGAACATAATCCAATTTACATTCCTTTTATCATTACTATTATTGATAAACAACCATTCCCCAGAAATTCCGATTTGCGGGGACTCGAGCAAGGGACTTTGGGGTTGAACCACCAGCACGCTAACTGTTCCAGCACTACTAACTATCACTAGCTAAGTTAGCAAGTGATAGCTGGAAATGAAGGAATTTGCGACTCATGAAAAAATAGATATTATGCTCGTACATGTTCTCTTTAAATCCTAATTGTTTCCCCCCCAAGTCGAACAAAATTTTGCATTAAGTCTCAGTCCTGTCGCACTGTAAGTATTTGGCTCGTTAATGTTCACGCAAAATCGCTAGTCCCGCAACAATGTTTTCAGTGATGGATTTTAATGTTGTTTGCCAATTTTAATATTTTTGTATCCCAGAATTTTAAGCTTGTGACTATTTCCTGCGCGGGCGGAGTGAATAAATATATTAAAAATGACATGTAAATGGAGTTTTCTCATTTTCCGAAATATTTTCGGTTTCAGCAAATTGCCCAACAGTTTTTCTGCTGCATAACCTCGTACGAAACGGTAATTAATCATTAAAATCAAAAGTACCTGTATGCTAACAGTAGGATTTCATACAAACTAAAAGCGGTGCAAATACCCAAGATTGGATTGGGAAAATTCCGAAATTATAAGTAAACAACGTTGTTGATTTATAGCTTTTTCTGCAAAAATAAATAGAATTCATTTTTGTTTAACGCTTCCTTACCTCCGAGAGAGCGTGATTAAGGGATTTAAGCGATTTATACCACTTCCAGCGCCAATTGTGACTCCTTGGTTTCTCAAGTTTTACTCTAATTAATATTTCATTGATTTTATTCCATTATTAGATAAAAGGTCAAAATTATTGAGAGATTAATCCTCNTACTATATCCTTTTGTGTTATACGTTCCATTATATTGTATTATGTGATGAAAAATGTAATGTAAACCTGATATTTATTTATGTAAGGTGTAAGGTTTTATGCATTACTTTTGTGACGAATCAATGCAAATTGTACTTTGCCTACGGACAATAAAACTACACTATACTAATATACTATGCTCAACTGTAAATGATCAATTGCTTGAACCAGATCAAACAGCTTACTCCTTAAATTCATAAATTACATTTTACTCTAATTATCTTTCAAATAAAGTACGAGTTTCACGTAAAAATCAGCCCTGATTTTTTTTAAATATCGAATGGTGTTAATTACAATGGATGTATGACTGAACCATTCTACGTATAAATAAATACCCTGAAAGCCGCATCTCGGCATGTGGCAGGAAGTGTAAATACCGAGCGTTCAATCAACTTCTCGAACTCCCTGTTATGCGTTTTTTTACGGAAAGAAAGAATTTTTAAAACGACTTGATCTATTTCTCTTATTTTACGCGTATTGTCGGATGGGCCGAAACAGCATAATACCGATTACATGTTTCTCTTTTCCCTGAATTTGTCGAGAAACCGCCGCCTAGTTTCTTGTCTACTTTCTTTCCAGGGTTTTCAACCTGCGCCTGAGAGCATTATCGTAACGCTCTTTTTTTCAGTAGAAGCGTTTCATTAAGTTCACTCATTCATAATTCATAGCAAGGAATTGAAATTACTCTTCTTCAGAAAAACGGTACTGAAATAAGTCTGACAAGACCGGGACTCGAACCCGGATCTTCTACTATCTGGGTGACTGCTCTAACCAATTGTGTTATCGTGCCTTTTTCTCGAAATTATACTTTTCGATTTACAATTTTGAGTAACTAAACGTACATGGAAACAATTTCACGCATGAAAAGTTGTTGAGAGACTATGATATTCAGATATGCTATCATTATGTCATACGCGTATCAACCTTGTGATAGGGTTGCAAAAATTGAGAAAACTTGATACCCCTTTCCGTTTTAAGCAACGATGTTCATAAAATTCAAGGGAAAATGAGGGTTGTGCACCATTTAAGAAGTCTTTTCGTACTGTTTCTGCAACAATCCCATGTTATGTAAGGGGCAGAAGAGAAAAAGATTCCAACAGAGCATTAAAAAATAGATATACATTTATTTTACTCATCTGCAAAGCTTGTGCTAACAAAATTAGCTGTTCCTTGAAAAGACGTAGCCCCGAATATGCAAATCTTAGAAGAACAAAACTAGGATAAACGCAACGCACGGAAAGCATAACTCAAGCTTGGTGAATTTTCGCAAGACTCTTCCATTTAAGTAATAAAGCAATAGAGCCGCCTCGGATATGTTGACAGCGAGCCATTCTCCAGAACTGCTCCGGTTAAATTATTCAATCCAGCTCTCCGCGCTCTTATTCGAATAAAATAAGCTCCCATGCTCGAGTACTAAAAAACTGTATTTACGTCTTTCCGCGAAATTGGCTCCCTTTGCGTATTGTTTGGAGACCACGTTTTCGCATCGGCGGCGGGGAAATGGAGGAGAACCCCTTTAAGAAAATTGCTCTAATTCTCTCACTTTCTACTTTAAGCACCGCCAAATGATGAAAATGATGAAACGGATCTTCATCACCCGCTTCTGACACGAAAGGCAGTAACGGTCACCATCCCGCGCCTTTAATGAACATTAAGAGCACGCCTACTCAAGCGGTTAAACGCCAAAGAAAGGGTCCCCAGGGAAACATTTTCTTAGGCGGAGGGAAAAAGAAGAATTACGATTTTCATTTCGCAAGTATACTCCCCGAAACCAAAAACACGTCTTTTTGGGAGAGAAAAAGGGGGTTTTGAAAGAAGCTCGCGTCCCTCGCAGAGGTGCCTATAATTTAACCGAGAAAACCGTTGAAGTATTCAAACGAACGAGATTGTTTTTCAGCGTATTCTTCCTTTCCATTCCCCGCCGTTTGGTCCTCTCCCTTCCCCCAGATATAAACATTCTTTGCGATTAAGTTTATATCGTTTCTTTTAATCTTCAAACGACGCCTTTCCTTTATGCCCGTCGGCACCTTTAAATTGCTTCACGTCTCCATACTCGCGGGAAGTACATCCGAGACTTGGATTACAGAAATGGAAGCTGAGTCAGAACAAACGTAAAATGCTTAGACAGGATTGCTTTCATTGCATAGATCATGCGAAACTTTTAATCACAATGAAGTCAAACGGCAAGAGCATAGTTATTTTGATTATATTGATACACATCCCTTAAATATTATGCACCACGCAATACGCCGTTCCATTTGTACTAATGCGAAAGGTTTTATTTGTTTGTGTATGTAGTACGCATTGACGTAATGACTTCTTGAATCGATAGAATGAAATTAGGAGGTTTGCAAGGAGTTTCCTTCCTTACTATGAGGGTTACTTGGCAGCGCACCACTTCCCCTCAATTAAGAATACCACTCAGACTAAATACGAGGTTTATAGAGCAAAAGTAACGAATGCTACATCGATGAAAATAAATGGTGATATCTGGTGGAGCTACACCTTTACGATGAAAAATGAGAAAGGAATTTGTACTTATTCCACAAAATACAAGAAATTAACATATGTCAGCACATAAATGGTCATTTATGTCAGTAACTTTCAGTGTGTAGTGAATGTGCGAAGTAGTAAAAACTTTTTTGTTGTCACATTATTTTTGGATTTCGGCCGTACGACTTTGCGTACTTCGTTATTCGAACTTAACTTTAACTTTGCCTTCGACTTCGAACTTAACGTTAGATTTGCCTCATCCATATCTTTTTTGCTTTATTAAATAAAGTTATTAATCTGTAATTTAATTTGGGTTACGAACCGTGTGTGCATAACTGGCAAGATCCGATACACCTTATGCATTATCTGACTGAGAACTATCTAATATATGAGAGAGATATAATCAACGTAGAGACGATGTTTCATAAAAAAAAGCTGCACCATTCATCGTGTCTTGCAACGATTACTACACTGTGAAACCACGTATTATTTGGTGGAAAACTAGAGCAGTGGTTCATCAGGATTGTATAATAAACTGTCAACGAGTTAGCGCCAAATATCAGGAGAGTATGTAATATCCCTAATTTCGTCAAATAATTTACCTCTCAAAAGACAAGAGTCGCGCATCCGGATAATAATAATTTCGTCCTTATGTATGGGGCGTATTTTTGTCAAGGTTGACCATTCTAACGATAAACTATTCATGAGCACACACGAATAATCATGCCCTGAGCAGGACTCGAACCCGGGACCTCGGTGTTGCAAGTATAGTACCCTAACCATTATATCACCGAGGCCGAAAATGAAAAAACATTAAATAACATAATAAATTGCTCTATGCCAGGGCTTACCAACCGCTGCAGCGCGCTGTGACGAAAAACACTGGTATGCTTTTCGTAATTTATTTTTGTGCCACATGATGGTCATGAGTATCGAATGAACTATTTTCCTGTAATGTATTTCCTGTGACGTTTTTCGTAAAATGTGATTTTATCGCAGATTTATCGAAAATGTCCACTCTACGTATCTTAATTTCTTTCCAGTTCGAATTACAAATGAACTTGTAATGCGAATGAAGTACATTTTAGAGTCCCTCTGGCTCCCGGATAGCCAAGTTGGTAACGCGTTCAACTTCGGTGAAAGCGGTCCCGGGTTCGATTCCCGGTGAGACCCAACGTGCAAAATGACTTAAGCTGTCGAAGCACTTCTAACAGTACTACTAGAGTCCCGTAAACCTCGAATGCACCTCAGAAAAGAAAACAGTTGTAAATCACTGTGCTACACTCTTGCAAGCGCAGTTTGGCGTCCAACATTTAAACTTAGAACTGAGACGAACACCTGTAGTGAAGCTAAAATTATTAACTTAAACTCACCGGTTTTGCGATCCTTCTCTTCTTCTCCATAACAGACGTCGACCAAAGTAACCCCAGGTTGCACCATTCGAGTTTCTTCCAGATCTTAACCGTACCTGTGGGCGAAAAAAAGGAGAGGAAAGAGTACTCTATAAGTTTAATTACATCTAAGTTAATTGCCTGAGCGACTTTTATCTAGTATTTAATCTACCTTCCTCTGGGAATTTTCGTCTGCCGTCAAAAGGCGTTTTAGTCGCGTTTAATGTTTTAGATTAGCAGTTTTAAAGGGAAGAATCATCTCCCGTTGTACCTTTCTGCATCATCCACCTCTCACAGAGAGGACATTTCAATCAAATTCTTTTACTGCTCAATCGGAAGCTTAACCAGATATTTAAATCCAACACTTCCAAGGAGGACTGTAGGACAGGAGTAAACATGGTGTACATGGCGCAATACTGGTGAGGAAAAAAATAAATCAGGGTTCCCAAAGTGTGTTCCGCGGAATACTGGCGTTCCACGAAGAGTTTTTAAGTGTTCCGCGGAAACTTACGAAGAATGATAAACCGTTGACTCTTACTTTAATGAAATCCATTATTACTAATATGTATTGACAGAAAAAGCAACCTAGGTGTTCCGCTGATATCATAGAATAAAGTGTTCCGCCAGAGGAAAAGTTTGGGGAACTCTGGAATAAATAAATTGCCCGTATGTCTTGAGGAAGCCTCGGTTGGGGGAAAAGTATGTTATAGTAATCAGTTACACAGAGGAAAATATACAACTTATTGTTCACTACGGTATTCCTAGAATTCTCTTGTGATATATGGTGGAAATCTATATTACGCGGAGAGTAATAAAACAATGACGACACCGTCACTGTTACACGCTATGTAATTGCAGGAGGTCTACACTCATTTGTGCCACTGATATTTAAAGTTATCACCTTCGAAAAAACCTTTTTCACTTTCACAGATACCTTACGATTATTAATCTAGCCTCGTGTGGCTACTAATTTTAACTTGCATAAAAAGTAGCACGCTAAGACATTAACGTTTCGGATGAAAACTATGGAAAGGAAATCTCACGCCGAAGGTCTTGGGAACATCTAATTTTCCATTTTTTGTTGAGGAAAAGCTTCGGAAATACCAATTCGCTAATATGATAAGCAATGAGCATTCCCCGGAATAAATGAAGTTCCTAATTTTTTATTTCTAATTATTTTCTTCCGTTTTGTTTCCCTCGACAAAATACATGATCTCAACACCAGAGGTTGCAAAAAAACTCATTCCTCAGCACCGAACAGAAATTTTCCATACATCATTCATCGTCATAGCCAGCAGTCTATGGAATGCACTTCCTCCGGAAATAAAGCTCTCAAAATCCTCTGCTTACTATAAGAAAATATATCACAAATGTCTTATAATTACCAAGGAGAAACGGACATGAAAAAAGTCTGACGGAACCGGGACTGTAGAACAGGAGTAAATTTGGCGTACAAAGCAATGTCGCAATACTGTTGAGGAAAGGGAATAAGTAAATTGCCCGGAAGTCTCAATGAAGCCTCGGTTGGGGGAAAAGTATGTTATAGTAATCAGTTACATAGAGGAAAATATACAATACCTATATAGTCTCCCAAACGGCATGGAGAATTGTTCTGGTGGAATAGCTCAATGGATAGAGCAACCGACCGGCAATTGAGAGACCCGGGTTCGTGTCCCGGTTCCGTCAGAATTTCTCCATGTCCGTTTCTCCTTGGGAATTTTCCTAGGTGCACGCCTTATCGTGCCAAGTACCTAAACCCTTTTCCTTGTCTTATAATTAAATGATAAAGATGTGATAAAAATGTGAGAATTCAGGCAGACCAGACTCCAGCCCAGCGTCAGCACTTCAAGACCCTGCAAAACCAACTTGAAGAAAGGAGGCAGAGGGGAGAGTTGGATCTAATAATTAAGTATTACAATGGTGTGCCCCAGATTTCCCAGAGAAATCATGAGTCAAAAAACTTGTAAAGAAGAGCGGACTCTCGGTATATTACCAAAATGTCCGCGTCCTTAGATCCAAAGTTAGTGCTCTTTGTAACTCTACATATGATTATGATATAATTGTGCTCACGGAAACTTGGTTACATCAGGACATAAAATCCTCAGAATTATCGCTTCATTCCTATGACATATTTAGATCTGACCGTAATATTGAAACTTCCACAAAAGCTCGTGGGGGAGGGGTATTAATAGCCACTCGCTCTAGCTTAAGAGCTTACAGGGTGTCAACTTCATGTACAAACATTGAACAAGTGTTTATTGTTATTCAGAGTTCTGTTGCTAAAGTCTTGATTGGTGCAGTATATCTACCTCCTTCTTCATGCGCTTCTGTCTTTGAAGATCACGCTCAGGCAACTGAATCTCTAATTTTTTCAGATAATTTTACTGATATTACTGTGTTTGGTGACTATAATTTACCAAATATAAACTGGGATACTACAGGTAATCATCATTTAACTCCTCAAGCAAAAACATTGCTTCATTCTTTCAATTACCTAGGTCTTAAGCAAATGAATACAGTTTACAATATGTATAATGTGCAACTTGATTTAGTATTTTCAAATGCTAGGGATATGTCCTCAAATA
>KZ308223.1:732931-792849 GCA_000376725.2 Ladona fulva
GTGGTGAAATACAGGAATTGAATTAAATAAAGCCAGCATCTGCAGATAAGTCTGTTAAATATGGTGCATATATTTCGTTATCTAAATGATTAAAATACAATATAAGTTATCGTAGCGCAAACCGTTAAAAAGTCGAAAAATAACAAAAAGAATCAGTTCTCTAATGGTTCTTGTTTTTTTTTTTTTTGATCGGACAGCAAATTCTGCTCTTCGTCTTGATGAATGTAATACTTTTTGTCTTTTAGACTAAAATATCGAAAATAATGTCTCTTTCAATTCCTTTTGTTACTGTCTTATCCACGGCTGTGATTGTATGAATGGTAGTGATATAATTTATTAGGACTCCAGGATGGCCGATGAGTAGCGTCTTCACCCTTAATTAAATCGGTTCCGCGTTCGATTCCTGGTAAGGACTCAAAATTACGATACAAATTCAGCTGTCAAAGTACTTTGATCAAAATTGCAACTAATTTAGTAGTATTGCTGAATTGCGGAATCACTTTCGTCCTTCCTGTTTGAAGGCCGAAAAAAGTGCTATCAATCGAGTCATTCAATCGTTTTACGTCGAGGTGTCCACGCAAAGTATTCTTGGTCAAGGAGGAGCGCAAGGGCAAACTATCTCACTCCTCATTCCCCCTTGAAAGCCTCATTTTCCCTCATTATTTTAGTACCTATTGGTGGAGGAATGGGGTTCAAACCAGTTCTCTGGCTAAAATGTGTACATAAAGGGAGCAAATAAGCGGATAACAATTTCAAGAAAACACAAGGAAAAGGGTGAGAGGTGACCAAGTACTTAAAGACATTTACACAGGAAAATTTCCAAGGAAAAACGGAAATGAAAAGTCTTCAAAGAGTGAGGACGACTCCCCACAGTCGGACGAACCACTTCGTTCTCGCCAACAAACGTTCTTTTGAAACGGCATGAATGATCTGACTCAATAACTCAATCGGCTTCTTGTTTTTTGTTTAATTTTAACTTTCATTTTTCTCAGCCCCCTTTCTTGTTTGGTTGGTATCCTGCATCGAGGGTTTTTTCTCTACCTCTCAGTTGTGGAGATTTTTTCCCACAAACAGAATCTTTCTTTTGTTTTTGAGTATTTTAAATTTTTATAATAAGATATGAGGTTAGGTGGAATAGAGGCACACTCGAGTCCAACCTCTCCATTAAATGAACAGATAACAATAATAATATTAATAACCTCATCAAGTATCCGCCTGAAATGTGGAATATTCTGGGTTCGAGTCCCTATCCAGAATTTTTTCATGTCCGTTTTTCCTTGGAAATTACTTTTAAAAAATCCTTTCCTTGGCACATTATTTAATTTTAATTTTGTCCTGTTTTACTTCTCTCGGTAGTCCCTCTAGCGCGGATTCAAATATTCCAAATGCAACACTGGATGCATAAACAGTTAAAACATTTCCAATATACTTACATTTCCACAATATGGGATTACGACCTCAAAACAACTATCAGCAAATACCGCTGCCCAAAAGCTGTGCTAAATGAATTTACCCTAACCTAAATACCCAACCTTAATCCGAGCCAGACGCTCTCCCCTAACCCGTGATCATCGGCAGAAAGAAAGTGAAGTTAAAGTGCTTAATAGAAAACCATGGATAAGACCCTGAGTCAGGAGCCATGAACAAAAGTTTTCCGGTAGGAATTGAATTTATTCGTCGTCGTCATTTCCCACGTGAACCCCCGCCGGGAATCGAACCCGTATCCGCTTTCACCGAAGTCGAACGCATTGCCAACAAGACTATCCAGAGGTCCCACGAAAAAAGACCATTCCATAAAGTTTTGGCTGGCCCCGTATATAGGCAAAAGTAAAACTTTGATGACTTCGAAAATAAGTATTCCTTGCGAAATAGACGTATCAAAGGCAGGAATCGAAAATTCCCGAGTCGAGATGTGAAGCACCATGAGCCATCCCGCCTTAACGCTGCGGCCGGCCCTGTATATAGACAAGTATATTGGGAGACATGTACAGATAGAAGAGAGGGTGATTGAAGGAGGAACGGAGAGAAGAGCGAGTCAAGGGTCGCCTCTAGTTTTGGCACTGGATTGCTCTTAATTTATGGCTCGGATGGAGTGGAGTGTACCTTTCATCTCGACTCATTTCATTTCATTGAAATGAGTTACGGATGAGGGAGATTGGGAAGGCGCCCCTCGAAACCGTTCCAATTTAGGCGAAGAGAAGGCGGAGGTGACGACATGCGTAGAAATGTTGGTGACTGTGAGAGGCGATGAATTCGTGAGGGAGAGATTGGTGGTTTGAGATGCTTCTAGAAAGGGAGTGGCGAAAACATACGAACTGCTCCGTAAACGAATTTATTCGCTTTATAAGTGGAAGAGAAGGAACGGTATGTGTGGAGAGGTGAGATGCGGAAGGCAAACACGGGAAGGAAAATATATTCGGGACGGAAAATTATAGAAACAGCAGAGGAACATGGAGATGGGGAAAGGTAGAGTATTAAAGAGAAAATGACTACGAAGTCGTTGATGAATAAAGAAAATAAATTAATGAATGACTTCTTTATTCAGGGGCAATTAAGAAAAAGAAGCAGAAACTGAAACAAAGTCTGGTCTTTCACCTAGCCTTTCGTCGATATCAATTAACCACAAAGAAAAAACCAATTTAAATAAAAATAGAGTTATAAAAGTTAAAGAGTGTGTAGTTATGAAAAAATGCCTAAAAGTTAGAAGAGTTAAGAAAAAATATCCTCAGCAGGAAAACGTCCACTGTGTGTGAGAAAACTGCGAAAAATAACGTAATGAATGAGAGGTACCGGGGGATTCGACGTCCCGTAATTTGAGTCTCGCAAATCTCCGATCCGCAATTCGACGTCCCGCAATTGGGTAGTCCCGAAATTTGAAGTCCTGAAATTCCACAGTCCCGCAATTCGACAATCGAATTTCGAGCAAACGTTGAACGTTCGCACGTATGCATTGTAGATTGAATGTTGGTATTTGTTATTTTTCTTGCTGTTTTATTGTATTGAGTTTGTGTGTTGAGTCACAATTGTTTAATTAAACAAAAAAGGTTAAACAATGAAACATGTTAGGAAAAACCTTGACTCACCAAAGATATTTATTAATCATATTCCCCCAAAAGGACCTGACAACTAATTTGACTTGGGAATGTGTCTTGATATTCGAGTCTCACGATTCCACATTATTTCGTTGACGGATTACTCTCGCATTGTATCTCTGTAAATAAAAGAATTCTTAGTATAACAAAATTTAATACAAATTAACGGCAAAGAACGAAGCATTAAAAATTCAGTAGGTCAGGAAAACAGAAAAGGAGTTTCCTGAGCTCAATAATAATAATACTTTATTTTAGGGCGAGATTGAAACTAATTAGTCCCTTCTTTCGTCCAACCCTATGTCATAGAAAGATTAAAGACAGAGCGTTTGGATTTTGGAAACAAAATAAAAAGCATAAAAGTAGAGAATATTACGCAGGTTTAAAATAAAAACCTAAGCACTTAGGTAAAAAATAAGACCCTGCAGGTGCAAAATGACCTCAGCTGTCGAGGCATCTTATAAAACCTACTACTACAAGATCCTGCAGTAAAACTTCCACGAGAAGGAGGGCGTGAAAAACCTGCAAAACCTATTGACAGTAGCGATTAAAATATAAAAATAAGAGGGACAAGGTTAAAATAAGAAAAAGGAAAGTGTCTGTAACACTACTGGAAAATAATACACAATTTAAATGCCACCTCATGTAAAAAATTCAGGTGAGGACAGATAATGAATGTCAATTACGGGAAATAAGTCGTAGAATATGTTATTACATCAGAAATAAAACAAGGAAAGTAGAAAAATACTGAACAACAAAGAACTATTAATATAACAAATTAATAACAATAATAATAGTAACAAATACGAAAAGAGTATGTATCTACTCAGGAAACAACTTTGATTTGAAATAGAAAATCGAAGAATATTATTGCAATAATAACAATTAATCCTGTTTTTTGTAATTGGTCGTATTAATCTTTTACTATGTTTCGTAATACACATTCCACTTGGTTATTTTGGTGACCTTAGAAATTTGATGCATAGGCTAAACAAACGCAACAACCTTCCATTCGGAAATTGTAAACATAGAATGGAACTCGCAGAGCTAAAGGTTAACAAAGCATACTGCGCTAACGATATCAAAAATAGTAACGTAAAAACTAGAAAGTAAATACTGACGGAGAAGGGCTGTAGTTGATGTAACCGGTTTCAAGCTTCGTTTCCTCAACTACATGATATAATGGCCATTACATAAAGAAGTGGCGTCCTTAGATTCTTTTACAAAATAGACTAAAAACAACTATATTGAGTTTAGGAAGTTCCATCCAACGTTTAACTGATTGTGAAGAATGTATACAAAAAATATAACCACACGCTGAGGTTGAAAAGTAAGCAACTACCTAAAGACGGGAAAGAAGGTAAAAAGGTAAAAAGTTAAGCAAGGAATAGAAGAGTGAACAAACGGTGATACCATGACATCACAGCAAAAATTAAACATCGCAAGGAATAAGTAACCTAGAAATGGGCAGTGTTTAAGTCTTCAAAAGGTATAGGAAAAAGTAAATAACTATAACAGAGAATAAACAGGTCACGAGAACCATTAAAGAAAACATAAATAATGACTGGTGAAAACACTCGTTGAGATCGTCTGTAATAATAGTAGTAATGATAATAAAAATAATAAGTATTTCTTTAAAGGAAACGAGAAGACCCCAATTACAGCAGAACCTGACAATGTGGTTGCTTCCCTATAGTGACCATTTGCTTTATGTCACCAGTTTTCATTGGTCCCATTACATTACATGTATTTTTTTATTTCGTATAGTGACCTTTCATTTTTGACAAGTGACCATCTATGTGGGAAATGATCAACGAAATATACCTCTTTTAAAGTAAGCAGTTTAAAAAATAACTATTAAATTCTATATATTTCTAGAAATATAATTTCTAAAGTTTTAAATTCACGTTATGTTTAAAAGAAAACACATTATGGGTTTTCCATAATTTTGCTGCTAATTGCTGACTAGGTTATTGCAAGAAGAAGCAAACGAATGATTCAGATAACATTAGACGGATTTATGAAAACATAAAAAGAATGAAAATCCTTCCTCGTAAATGCTAATATATCAGATTGTCTTTGGAATTGTTATGAAAATTTTCAATTTCCCTGTTTTTATATTCTAAATTTAAATTTAATATTTTTATTTGGATTTTATAAAGAAATTATTTTGGAGTGTTCATATTTCCTTTAAATTAGGAAATCTCTCCTAAAATCTTATGACTTAACCTTACTGTAGTGACCACCTGTCTAATGTGACCTCATTTGGAAAGTCCCGTATAGAGACGTAGTCAATGGGGTGGTATAGTAGTAGTAGTATTGTTAAAAGTGCTTCGACAGCTAAGGTCATTTCGCACATGAGCCCCCACCGGGAATCGAACCCGGGACCGCTTTAGCCGAAGTCGAACGCGTTGCCCACTTGGCTATCCAGGAGCCCCCAATGGGGTGCTTTTGGGGGTTCAAACACCCCCATTGAGAACGGAGTCAACAATAAGCGAAAGCATGCGAGAGGATGGACTCTTGCACAAATTAGTAAAAATAATAAATCGGTTTCTATTTTCATTATATTTCGGGCAGAAGGATTCCTACCCCTGGATTGTAGGCGATGGAGTGTTAACATCATGGTTCTAATGGACATGGATATGAACAAATCTTGGCTACGTCCCTGGTCCCGTGAGTCAGGTTTTAATTTATCTACATTTTAATAACTATTCTTAACGACGAACACATACAACCATTCTCGAACTGAAAAATCCGATTATCCGGGACTCGAACCATTAACCTTGGGGTTGGAGCGCTTGGTATGCCGCATACGTGAGAGTGAAACGTTGAATGAAAGCAAGATGGGTAAAGATGTCGAGAGAACACAGATTGGAAGAATAAATTTTCCTGAGGAAAGGAAATGCAGAAATATTTGAGATTGCGTGGAAGGAAGGGTTTTAGATTGAAGAAATGAAGAGGAGGATAATGAAAAGTGCCTGACAGATATTGAGAAGGGATAAATTGCCGACGTAGTTGATTGAGAGAAGGATGGCAGAGAAATTAAATAAGGTGGAGACAAAATTTAGCAGATATTAAATAAAGAGGAAGTTACCGGATAAAAGCCGTCTTTTCCAAAATGATCATCGATAAAGTAATATCGAGTGGCAGTGTTACTTTGCTACACGATTAATTCGTGAAGGATTACAAGAATTGATGCATCTTCTATCTAGCTTGAGTTTCGTGCATTACACTTTCAATTGGAGCGAATTTATTTCCATCCACAAATCTCTCGAATGTTTGTTATTTCTGATTTTATAAATATTCCACGAGCGACTCAGAAAAACTTGCTTCTCACCTGTACAAGTCTACTTTCATCGAATCATTCCTTAGATGAATTACTCCCAAATCTACTGGAAAGGAATCGTTACTTGACTGAAATTGATGCAGACATTTAACAAAGCCTTCTTTCAAAGTGCTTTTGGCTTTCACCCGGAAATTGATCCCGGAGAAGATCCTTTACTATTCGCCAAAGCCTTCTGAAGGGGGGAACGGAGGGCAGCGTCCCCGCGCTTATAGGGACCCCAGGCCTCCGGGTGTTGAAGCCTTTGAGAATCTGGAAATTGGCCTCGAAATAATCTATCTGGAAAAAATAGGAGTAAGACGAGAGGTTTGTCGTAACGCTGAAAGGGATTTTTAAATATAGGGAAGATTCCAAGGGTCCTTTTGTCAAACGAACATAATGAAGATGATTAGATTGACAAATCAAAAATTATTGCCAAATTTGAGTGTATTAAAAAAAAGAAGAAAATAATTAAAATTAAATAAAATTAAAATTGCCAACATAAACTTGAAAAATTGCAAATAAATGGAAAATTAGTTTTTTTATAAGTGGGACCCTGTCACCTTGTTACCTAGGGCCCGATGAATCCTAGCTAACCTAGCGGATCTGCTACCCCACAAGGAAAAGGGCTTAGGTGACTTGGCACGATAAGGCGTGCACCTAAGAAGATTCCCAAAATGAAAATTCTGTCGGGACCGGGACTAGAACCCCGTTCTCCCAATTAGCAGGTTAGTTTCCCTATCCATTGATCTATCCCACCAGAACATTTCTCCACTACGCGTGGAAGACTTTGGGAGACTTTGTAGGCAAGGCAATTGGGAGACCCAGGTTCGAGTCCCGGTCCCGTCAGACTTTTCTCATGTCCATTTCTCTTTGGGATCTGCTATCCGTTACTATCGCGCGAGAATAGGCTATCGAAAATATCGATGAAGAATTACTTCCTCTTGGTAGCTTATTACTTTTATCCCTGAAATAATAGTTGTCGTTATTTTGAGGTTGAGCGGATACCATTAAATCGTCAGGGTCCTTATCCGGGAATAAAATTGTTGACAGACTTAACGGATAGATTAGTTTTCCTCTTTGCCATAGAGTACCTAAACGAATCTACGCCCAAATTATGAAGGCTACTTGATGCTGTGACTCGCGACTGCGTCGAGTCTATTTCTCCTCGGTTCCCACGGTTAATTGGATAGGTCGGGCGGAACTTCAGGCGGGGGAATTTCCTTCGGTCATCGGAATCCGCTGATCTGGGGTCCGTCCACGGTCGCGGCTTAAGGAAACTTGAGCCAGGAGATGGGGGTGAAGATGGACCTGCTGGAGACTTGGGATGCTGCGATGTGCTGTTCAGGGCAAGGAAGAAGGCGAGGACAGATGAGGGTGAAGGCGGCAAGAAGTCTCCGAGTACCCGCGTCCGTATCTGCACATCTGCAGCATCCCGTCCCCATGTTCTGGAAACTTCGGAAAAGGCACGAAAATCCTTAGGCCGGCACCGTATATAAAGGCGACGATATATGGGAATTGAGGTTCTGACCAAGTGACTCAGTCGTCAAGAAGACCCACCGCTTAGTCAACCACATCTTGCACTGGGCGTCAAGGAGACCTCGACGCAGAAGACCTCAGATCGCGCAAAAAGGTACTGGAAAATAAACCCCACTGAGAAATATCGGATTTTATTCTTTGAGTTATCTCCTAACGTCACTACGACATTGATACGTAAGGTGAAGCTATGCCTAAGGGAAGATAGGGACAAAACTTAAGTGATTTAAAAGAGATAATTAAGTTTGGCATGGTTACATTCAAACCTTTCAAATCGTGGCAACTCCCCGAAAATAGAGTCAAGGGTTGCAAGAGGTGAATAATATGGTGAATAGTATTGTAATGTGGAGCTAAGATATGTAAGAGTGAAGTGATGATGACTGGACGACGACGACGATAAATAAATTCACTTCCTTCCAGAAAACTTATGTTCATGGCTCCTGACTCGGGGTCTTATCCATGGTTTTCTATTAAGCACTTTAACTTCACTTTCTTTTTACTGAAGATCACGGGTTAGGGGAGAGCGTCTGGCTCGGATTAAGATTGGGTATTTAGGTTAGGGTAAATTCATTTAGCACAGCTTTTGGGCAGCGGTATTTGCTGATAGTTGTTTTGAGGTCGTAATCCCAAGTGGAAAAGTGGAAGTGGAAAATAAAGTATTTCGAATAAGTTTTAACTTAGAATCGAACCTTTTGGTTATTTTGTTAAGGTTTGTGATGATGATTGGATTGGGAACAGCTGGATTAATAATTTTCCTTGTCTAAGTTCAGTGATAGGATTTTCTATGGTATATTATAATAATTTTTTAATAACATAATAACTTATTATAATAAAAATAATGAACAAAGGAAGAAGGCAATTTCATCCTATTTAATTATTATTATTACTGACGAGTACACAACCATTTCTTAACCAGAAAAAACTGATCAGCAGGGACTCTAACCTGGGTCTTTAGCGTTGGATCGCTAACACACATAACCAGACTACCACTGCAACCGGTATAAATTATATAAACTTCCCTGGCATACTAAATAATAGCTATACTAGTAACTTTATCATAAAAATACAATCAAGGCGTGGGTTTGATCTTCACGCTTTGGGCCTATGATAGTCTAAATCTGCCACTCTGTGTAGAGGAGTATTTGAGAGATCTCCTTTAAGACATCTTTAAATACTTCTCTTAAATTATTAAAGTCTGAGTACATACATATTGGTGCAAGGAGGTAGTTATTCACAACTTAACGAAAGGCATGCGAGCAAGTAAGTTTTGTGCTTATTTTCAATCTATAAAACCGGATAGAATTCCGGTTTTCTATTATATCTCACTCTTTTCAAAGAGATGGCAATATTTTTGTTAAACCAGGAGCTGATATTTAATGAAAATTTAACTCAGTCCACAATTGCAACGGAACATCGGTAAAGGGTATCTATAGTTTTCTCGTTAGCTCGCAAAATTACGACCTTGTTAGGAATGAATTAGAGGAAGAGGAAAGTTTCATAGCATCGGAGTTGCAATAAGGTTGAGTGGGAAAAAGAAATTTAAGAGAATACATATATAAACGGCATATAATATAATCAGAGATTGCCGCTAATACATTGCAGCATTCACCAATGGATAATTTTTCGTACTGAAAGTCGGCTGAAAAATTCTGCTTCTCTATTAGTGTCCCTTGCTAGAATTTTACTTCGGTCGTTGGGATGTCAGTAAAAAATTACAAATGGCAGAAAGAGTAAATAAAGATTTCCTTTAGTCAAAAATAAGTTGAAATTTGTAGCTGAAATGGCATTTTTAATACTTTGGCATACCAATATATATGTGAAAACAAATTATTTATATATTTGTATTTTAATTTAATCTAAATTGCTGAGAGATAATTTAGAAACCTCCTTTATTTATAGCCCGTCTTATTTTTACTCCCCTACCTTGAGGAAAAGAATATTTTCCTATTTTCCATGCATTTCGGGAAAGAGAGAAAGGCATCTTTCATTTTCTTTCTCTCAGACTCACCTATGGCTGAGATAATATGAAATCCTTCGAGGTGTGTGATGCTGAATAATGGCATTCATTTTCGTCATTCTTTATTGAATGTTCCGAAAAGTGTTACACCTACGCATCCTCTATATTATGTATTTCAATCAGTGTCGGATTTAAGAACTTTCCAAGATGGGGTTTTAAGACAATTTCCTTATGAACTCACCCCCAGTAAATATTTTCAATGTCATTTTGTCCTGGTAAAGGTTGCAGCTGTACATTGATCGTAGAAAAACTTAAGAATCTAATTTTATTACTATTTCCATGCCAGATTCTAAGCAAATCGCGTACAAGTACAAATTCATCCTTAAGGTCATCGAGGATGACTTTGTACTTGTAGACGATCTTCCCATTCACACCCCCTAGATCTACCAATGATTTCAATACACAGTGGTACCTTGGTTGATGACGGCCTTAGTTAACGGCATACTTGGTTAACGAAGTATGATTTTGACCAAAATGTCTTGGGTAACGACGGAGACTTTGGTTTACGACGCCTTCTGGTAAAGATTGACGATTGAAAACTTCTTTCATGGATTTTCGTTTTATTAATGATAATTTTTTGTTGCAAATATAACCGAATAAATTATATGTATCATATTTTAATAATGTATGAATGAATTTTACCTGCAAAACTGACATGCAGTATGGTTGTGGAAAAAGCGCCTCGATAACGACGGTTTTGGTTAACAACGACAACCTTGGAACGGATTACCGTCGTTAACGAAGGTACCACTGTATGAACTTATAACTTGTTTTGGTTCTAAAACATCATTTCAACCTCTAAAACCGAACTTAAATACGAAAAGGTTTTCATGAGTCCGGCTGCTGAAGTTTTCATATTGGGTCTTTCACACTCCAAAATTTAATTTCTACACCTCAGCCATCATATGCATACACATATGATCACGACTTACTATCTAGATAACTACGCTAAGAAATGCGCAGAGTTGAAAATGGAAAGCAGTTCAAGGAAACATGTCGTTATTAGGTATCCTATATTTGTACATCATCCGTTTATTATTATT
Organism: Ladona fulva; assembly: GCA_000376725.2. Lineage (NCBI taxonomy): Eukaryota > Metazoa > Arthropoda > Insecta > Odonata > Libellulidae > Ladona > Ladona fulva. The sequence goes on from KZ308223.1 coordinate 743,939, forward strand.
ATTATTAATAAACAATACTTTTAAATTCAAGTATCGTTGAACTTATCATCCCCAGAAACTATGTTTATGCATTGGTTTATTGTTGAACGTATCATGTGTTTACATAGACTAATGAACGGTCTAGTTACGCATCTAGTAATAACGGCAAGAGAGAATGACCCTGGATGGTAACAAACACGTGTGCGTGTTTCGTAGCATATCCCCATTAGATTGTTAATTATCTCCTAGAAAATCTATTATGGACGCAGGATTGTTGTAACTGTATCCCTCCGACGCGAATCAACACTTCGTCGATGAATTTCAAATAAGCACATAGTATTATCTATGTTGGAATTCACGATTCAATGCATACCTAAAACAACGGTGACAAAAGAGATTTTTTATATACATATCAAGTGAATACCGCATCTATACAGGAAGAAAATAAATTACTACCATGCATTGGACATATATAGGCAACAGGATATAGTAGTTAAATATGAATATACCCATTTTTTATAGGGCCTGCAGACTCAGTGAATGTACGCAAATAGGCATCCCTCTGGATAAGCTTTTTCGAAGAACTCTTTTATTACTAATACGTAGAAGGAAGTTTTAGGCTAATATCTCAGACATGTTGTCATCACTCACACACTAACAGAATATGGTATGCAGTAAGGGATGGAGGGTTGCAAAAAATAATCGAAACACCAATTTTTTTAGGAAAAGTCATAACCACAAAAGAGAACTTTGGCCTCAAAGAATCAATATCGCAAAATACTTATAAATTCTAGCATATCAGGCAGAACTTCGTGGAACGACATTATATGAAAATAAAGAAGAACTCAGTAATTTTCACAATTTAAATGTACATCACTGATGCTGATACTTGATGTATATATACCTGGTACTTTATGTTGTATATACCTCATGATGGCGATATAGCCGAAACCAGTCGTCAAATATACATTTTAAATGTGGAAAGTACAAAGTTTTATCCTTCTCGCAAAATACTCTTATTTTTTATATAGGGATAGCCGGGTGGAGCAGGTTACCTGCATCGCTCTTTAAGCTCTTTCCTAAAAACCCAAGAATATTTAAGAAGAAACGCGCATGTCTAACGTAGATGTAAGGAATTTGTAGTTGTTAAATAGTGATTAATTAATAAATTTGTGATTAATTTCAAAAGCGAAACGTGAGAGTATTAGGGGGCCTGGTAGGGTGATGTACAAAGGGATAAGTATGCCCAGGGAGCGTCACGGTCGCCATTAAGGCCTATTTGTAAAGTATTCAGCCCGAAGGATCGTTGGGACCTTATCCCCTCAACCAAGAGCTACGAAGTGCTAGGAGTGGCAAGTGAGGCTTACCAAACAAGATGAGGAGTGAGGTAGTTTGCCCTTGTTTCCTCACTGAATCAGAACGCTCACGAGTAGAACAAGCCCACGTTAGTGAAGCACATTGTTTCTACGAGTAACACATTTCTTAACAATGCAAATCTCAATTAATAAGGTCTTTCAGGAACCCTGAAAATTCTTGCATGATTCTATAATTGTTTTAATGAAATGAATGATAATGGTAAGAACTATGCGTTTCTGATTAATTATTTTTTGATTGATTATTGTATTGATTCTGTTTATGGTATTGTATATGTCTTAACGCTGCCACCAGATTTGGCCTAGTTGCGGCCGTGAACTTGTAAATAAGTAAATAAAACGCGTCGAATAAGTTTATCTTCTCGAACTGTGTTTTGTAATGCCCAAATGACCCTTACCTGGCAAGAGAACAATCTACCCTCCTCTCATTAAGACATCGGAATCACGAGCTGCTCCGGCCCTTTCGTCACTCTTTAAGTTCAGGAAAGTATTAAAGTAAAGCGGAAATTAAAGTAAAGTATTTTACACACTCAGCTGTGAAGATGCCGACAAACGTTACCTATTAAAGATACGCTTTTCCTTATTCCGAGCTGAATGAAAAATGGAGAAGATTGCATTCATAAATGTACGGTAGAAGGACGCAGATATAATTAGAATAGTAAATATTCGAAGCCACGCTTGAGAGGAAAACGAGGAAAAATATGGAGATATAATGCAAAAGAAACTGAATAAGTGAGCAATGCGGAGGACAATATTGAATAAAAGGTATAATGAAGATGGAGAGCGGAGTTAGGCGGTGGATCAAGGAAACGCTGATACCGTGAAATGAACGAATAGGACAGCTAAAGAGAGGAGAAAAGTCTTAGAGCGAGCGATCTTAGCTGAGCCTTAGTTTAAGACGGGCTGGAAGCGAAGGGAAGGATCAAATAAAGAAGAAACCTCAAATGGATCTTGTTATTAGATTGATTATTGTGACGCTCAACTCCTATGTAAGCTTTCTAGGGCTCGAAATTAAGGAAAAAAGAGCGTTCTCCATGTTTGGAGTCTCTCAGAGGGAGGCTCTTCTCTCAGATGAAAAAAGTGACATCCTGCGGATATGCGAAGAAGAATAAATGCGCATTTCTTTGCGTTAATAAACTTTCTTATTTCATGAAGCACTGTGCCGAGATATCTCTTTCTTTGGACGGAAGATTGATTCATGCGATTCTTTGGATGATTTATTTTAGGGGGCCCGAAAGAAATATTTTAATGAAATATCACGTATTCAGTTGCTTCCATTTCCACAAGAAAACGGAAGAACATTCAGTTGGTTTAGAAATAATAATAATGACGAAACATCTTCTTTGGATGAGATTGAGACTAATGAGTATCTTTAGATCTGTATCATCGTCTTTCGTGACTCAGAAAGAAAGTACCTATAACAACTGACGAGCAGAAAAGGAAACTATTTCGTGAGTAAAAGAACTAAGTTTTCACTTCGGAAAAACAACGTTGCAGGAAACAGGGAAACCCAGGAATGGGTCTGTGAGAAACCCGAGAATCTTCCTGAAAATTTTAGAAAGAAATCAGTCTATCGCACACCTGTGAGAACCCAGGGATAACATACATGCATATTCACGAAATAAAAATATGTAATCAGTTTTAATAGACACAAAAAGTATAAAAGGCATTAAAAACAAAGAATAAAACGATTGAATAATGTGCCTGTTAATTCAGTGTAGAAGATAATAATACAAGGGTTCACTAGCAGCTACCTTATAGGGTCAATTTTTTTACAAAAGGATTGAAATGGTGGTTTGGGAAGGGACGAATCTATACTCAATCAGCTAAGTAACTGCTAGTATGTAAACTTGTAGAAATAATATTTTCATGAGATCAGATCCACTCGAGTCTTCAGGCGATTTAGAGAAAGGAAAAGTTGTCAATGAGTTGTGCTAATTAATTGCAGTCTCATTAATATCTTCCAATTAATAAAATTACCGGTGAAGAGAAACTTTGACTGACGATGTATAGATGATTTTATATGTCAATTTTCATTCCACTCACGGAAGGAAATGAAAGTATACTATGTTAATATCTATCATTGTTATGCTATCGTTGCTACCTTGGTGGTGCTACCATTTCCGGTTCTCCATGCAATACCTAAGGAGCTATACAAATTACTTTAGTAACTCTAGTCACCGGCTAAATGAGCTTGGAGCTTCCTTAGAGGTAATGCGTGCTGTGTAAATATTGTATATGTAAACGAGTTTCGCAGCACAATAGGACGACACCCTAAGTATTTTAAGAGACTATAAATATCAACCTTCATCAGAGTGCCATACATTTAGTAAATTATTTTCAGGATACGGATGAAGTTATCTGGCGAAAGATTTTCTAAGATGACTCTCATTTTAAGTTTTATCCGTTTGATCATTCGATACTTTTAAATCCAGTAAATATTGCAAATATATGTAAATGGTAAGGATGAAGAGGAAAGGTATTCGTTAACCACGGATATCCAAACGGCAGGAAACCCAAGGAAAAACAGATGAGGATAACAGCGACATGATTGGGACTCGAACCCAGGTCTTCCACTTTCTGAACAATTATTCCAAGATGGAGGATGGTCTTTGGTCTTAGAAGAGTGGTTTACTGGTCAGAAAATCTGCCACGGAAAGAAGGGGCAGACCTGGGTTCGAGTCGCAGTCACGTCGCTATTTTTCACTTTTATGGCATTTTGACATTTTTGTATTCACTGTTTATTGATACAAAGAATCACTCATATTTGACTTAGCCTTAGTTTTGCGAAAATATGACTTAAGTTTTTAGGTATCTTAGAAATTGTACTTTTATCTGTTCACTATTCATACATATATATGTTTGTTATTTTNTTGTCGACCTCAATTAACTTCTGTTATTATTTTATTCACTTTTTTACATTGACGATGAGTTAAGTGGAAAAGGAGACTCTAGAGTTTCAATTTCGCCCAAAATAAAGACTATTTATTTATTTTTACACACATACAATCGTCCTCATTGGGCGAAATTGAGACAAAAATTCTCATCTGCCATTTAGCTCTAGTCAAAATAATACACAAATTCGATTACACAAATGATATAAGATATTAAACAAAAAAACGCTGATTCCTAACAAGCTCAGAGGAAATAGAAATAAAAGGAGAGAAGGAATGGTTTTGTGGAGGAAAAAATCAGGCCGAATATTTCCTCTAATCCACTGAGATCATTCCTTTGCTTCTCTCCCCTTCAAAGTTAAAAAACGTGATTTTATTATTTCATTTTTGATTGTCGTGATTTCTGTTATACCATTCCAGATTCTGTATTGCTGTCTTTGAAATGGGCTAAATTTAAGCTTTTTTGAGTGAATTTTCAGTCTCACTTACGAAAATATTCATCAGTCGAAACAGCAGTTATTCCACTATCAGATTGTTGAATAAAAGAAAAGGATGATCGAACAACACTGCATCGTTAAAAGCAGTAATTTGACCACCGTGCGATATAACAACGTAACAGTTGCATTCGCTAACAATCGTATGTCTCTCATCAAAAGGATAATGTTACCAATTTGGTATCTCAGTACGAGTAGACTATTAAATTTATTTCCATTGTTTCAATCCGCAATTATTTCCACCAGTGGACGAATGAAAAGGATCAGAAAAAGCGACGTTTAGAGATAAAAGTTTTACATAACGCGTAAAATATATCGGATTAATTAAAAAACTCTCTAGCCATACGGTGGGTGTTAACATTTTCAAAACGCTTTTTGCGAATCGTATCACAAACATTTCTTGCGAATCCCTCTAAAATGTATGGAAATCCTACCACTGCTCTTTTTTGGCCAGACTCAATTTTCAATATCGCTCATATTATCATTCAATGAATGGATGCTATATGTCCACCCTTGAGGGGTCCGAAGTACTAAAAGTTGATTGCTCTCCATTCGTTTTCGTTGTTTATTATTGTATAATTTTATTGGGTGTTACATCAAATATAAGTTATTTAATACTTTCAAAATGTTTCGATTTTATCTAAAGGAGGAAGGAATATAAGGAGCCATCCAGGGAATATACAAGGATACTTGGCAAGCTACATGCAATCATTTGCCAAGTTTATGAAAGGCAGTTCTACTGAGAATCCTTATATGGTAATAAAGTAACCATTGATCATGTGACTAAAGGATTAAATAACTTCACATTTCTTTAATTTTGTTTGAGAAGCTCGGAGATGCACTACTACAACACTATACTGAATTCATATACTACGTGATTTTAATGTGATAATGAAAGTTTTTATCGTAATAACTCTTAAAGTATAACTTTTTAATGTTTCTTTTAAACTATAAGGATAAGGAGAATGCTTGCCCCTGTCACTACTGGAACAGAAGAGTTTTGAAATGCGATTTTTCACCATAGAAAATCACTAAACGAACCACGCAACTCCGCTATATAACTCATAATAAGCAAAATCACTGATGCATTCGTGAAAACTAAATCTTAATGTTTTTAAATTTTTCAAAAATAATGGGCGATCGACAAATTAATTTGGCAGCACTGAAAAAATATCGCTCGGCCTCTCAGGCGTATCTTTGATAGGACAGGTCCGTTTGAAGAGTTGCAACAAACCAATTCCCGTTCAATCACGGCGATGATGAATATTGAATTTGAAAATGTCGCTCCCTACCTAAACGAATGATTAAATTTATAAAGGAATAAAAAGTACTTCGTAATTTTCTCCATGTCGTTCCACAAAGTTTGGCCGAATCACTTCGATTACATGATTAAATTTATTTTCCAACGAGCAATTCCAATTTCGGAGTTATAGACACTATGTGCGGCCCGGCAGTTCTGCATCCCTCTTATGAAAAAAGCTTCCTCATCCCCGCTCTATAACACTGAGGAGGGCAGGTGTTACGTACATGGCTCGTGTTGGCACGAGGTTTGCACACTCCCGTCATAGAAATTAATTTCCGAGAGATACCGTTCACGTTCGGTAACCGAACCGATATCCGAGCGAAAAATTAAGGCCGTGCATCTTATGCAAATCTAAGTGCATCAGCAGATAAGGGTAGCGCTTTCGGTTGCGTCCCTCACGGACAGCTGCGAATTTTTTAGCGCAGCTGTATTCTTTATGGAGTGCATGCAAGACCCTTTTTTTCATACTCAGGGGTAGGCAATGGAGTCAGATTGCCGCATTAAGTTTCAAAACAAAACTCCTTCAAAAGAGCCCAGCGACCAATGGCAGTGGAAGCGGCAATTGAAGTGTCTCCCGATACGTATAGGCCCTTGTACTCTACGCCGTACAATGGAACAATGGAAAATCGCCCTGGGACAGAGTTTCAGATCTTCCAGTAAGGTCTTCAGAAGAGGGCTTTCCTTTTATTTGCACCATTTCTCTAAATAGAACACGTGCATGTGACTCAGCCCACGCTCTTTGAACGAGCATTATGAGAGCTTGCAATTGAGGTCGGGACGGCCGTGGTGAATTTTTTACTTAACTATCGCCCGGGGCTTTAATTCGCGAGCTGGGAGGGGGATTTTTTCCTCGCAAAGCACACTTTTGTTTATCCATTAAAAATCGATTTAATTAATGTCTTGCTTTGGACGTCGCGTAATGCAACTCGGCGACTAATTTCATTCTATTGTCGGACAAGAAACATCATCTAATTACGGGTCTAATGATCGCCATCTTCCGAGCGCGGAAAAAATCTAAGCAGCGTGGCTAATTTCATTTTAATGCTAGCCTCGCGGCGGGCTGGATTTTACTACTCCACCAAGCTTGTACTTCTAAAACTCGAACGCCCTTCTAAGATTTTATTTTTATTAAAGGAAGCGTCTGCAGTTCCTTCGTGTCAGCGAAAGCAATTATCGATATTGCCCTTCAAACTCAGTTACCCTATTATTATGTCTTGGAGGGAGTTTTATAAAAGGAGAATAAAATATTCTTGCAGAGGAAAAGAGCTGGGTATGAAAGATCGGGCGCATCGGGGACTAATAAGGCTGGATGATACGTTTTCGAATCATTAAGTGCGATAAAAAGGCGCGTGGGAGGAGGATAAAAATTTTGCGCCACTTTTGGGAGTTCTCTTAAAATGGCGAAAGGAAATTAAAAAACTCCTCGAAAGAAAAACTTTGCGCGTTGCACTTCTAATCAGTTACTGGCCAGTTACGTGAGGCAGAGTTTAAGTTGAAAGGATGCACCACGGCGACTGCTTCCGCAGGGGCATTCTATAAAAAGCACCACTTAATTATTTTCCTTTCCACGGCTTTAATTGGTGTAAATTGGTAGACTCTGATACACGATGAGTTAAGTGGAAAAGGAGACTCTAGAGTTTCAATTTCGCCCAAAATAAAGACTATTTATTTATTTTTACACACATACAATCGTCCTCATTGGGCGAAATTGAGACAAAAATTCTCATCTGCCATTTAGCTCTAGTCAAAATAATACACAAATTCGATTACACAAATGATATAAGATATTAAACAAAAAAACGCTGATTCCTAACAAGCTCAGAGGAAATAGAAATAAAAGGAGAGAAGGAATGGTTTTGTGGAGGAAAAAATCAGGCCGAATATTTCCTCTAATCCACTGAGATCATTCCTTTGCTTCTCTCCCCTTCAAAGTTAAAAAACGTGATTTTATTATTTCATTTTTGATTGTCGTGATTTCTGTTATACCATTCCAGATTCTGTATTGCTGTCTTTGAAATGGGCTAAATTTAAGCTTTTTTGAGTGAATTTTCAGTCTCACTTACGAAAATATTCATCAGTCGAAACAGCAGTTATTCCACTATCAGATTGTTGAATAAAAGAAAAGGATGATCGAACAACACTGCATCGTTAAAAGCAGTAATTTGACCACCGTGCGATATAACAACGTAACAGTTGCATTCGCTAACAATCGTATGTCTCTCATCAAAAGGATAATGTTACCAATTTGGTATCTCAGTACGAGTAGACTATTAAATTTATTTCCATTGTTTCAATCCGCAATTATTTCCACCAGTGGACGAATGAAAAGGATCAGAAAAAGCGACGTTTAGAGATAAAAGTTTTACATAACGCGTAAAATATATCGGATTAATTAAAAAACTCTCTAGCCATACGGTGGGTGTTAACATTTTCAAAACGCTTTTTGCGAATCGTATCACAAACATTTCTTGCGAATCCCTCTAAAATGTATGGAAATCCTACCACTGCTCTTTTTTGGCCAGACTCAATTTTCAATATCGCTCATATTATCATTCAATGAATGGATGCTATATGTCCACCCTTGAGGGGTCCGAAGTACTAAAAGTTGATTGCTCTCCANATAGTATTTGTACAATTAAGGAAGTCGTGAAATGTTGGATGTATTAAAAGTAACTATTTGGAAATGGGGGTCAATGCACCTCGGACTGCCCCTGTGTTTCTATTTTCAAATGCAGTGTATCCCTGATGATCCGAGGACGGATTATCCGTTTGAGGGTTATCCGAGCGTGATTTTATACCCTTTGTAGATATTTTTTCCGTAGTCTTTCAATGAAATTCGACCCAAGGATTTTAGCATGTTAGCGTGAACAAACAGGATTTACGTAAGACAATTTCTACGGAGCAGTGAGAATACGAGTATAATGACACTATCGCTGCCAAGAAGATTCGCGGCTAGGTAAAGAAAACTGTTCAAGTCCATGAAGAAACGAATATAACGTTCAATGTGCGCAAATAGTAATAATTTGTCCATTTACGTAAATCGGCATATTATCTCCTATGAGCATCATAAGAAATTAAAGTGTAATTTGAATTAATCCGTTTCTTGCAGGCTCTCGAATAGCCAAGTGGGCAACGCGTTCGATTTCAATGGAAGCGGTGCCGGGTTCGAATCCCGGTGGGAGCCCATATGCGCGAAATGACTTAACTTGCCAAAGCACTTTCAACAATACTACAACTGCTAATTAAAAAAAATAAAAAGTATCATGCTTAAACACGATTTTATGCGAAAGCCAGAGAATATTTACAACATTGATGAAAACGCATGCCGGTTAACCCTCCACCACTTACAGAAAGTTTATGCAGAAAATGGCACAAAGCGTCTACATTCTATAGCTCTAGAGCATGCTGAAAATGTCAGTGTTGTTGCTTGCAGAAGTGCCCAGGGTCAAGTTATTCCACCGATGATCCTTTTCAGAGGAAAAGATTCCGGCCTGAGTGGGGTGATGACATTCCATCTGGAACTGTAATTGAATTGACTGCGAAAGGTTCAATGGCATGCCAAATTTTTGTGAAATGGATAGCTCATTAAAAAAAACACCGGGTAAGGCATCACTCATTTTCGATGGAGCAAAATCTCATCTTGATGCCAGCATTGTTTACGCAGCGGACGACAATAATACCACTGTTTTCTTTGCCAAGCAATTGCACACATGAAATTCAACCGATGGATAAGTTAGTTTTCGGTCCTTCTAAGGTACGGAGAAAGGATAATCACTAAAGCAAAATTTGGCAGAATTTTTCCTAAAGTGAATGAAATCTATGACCCCAGAAAATATCTTGGCTGGTTTCAAAGCGACAGGGATTTATCCTTTCAACGAGGACGACATTCCGGACTATGCTTATGGTCTTCGGACTTTCATCCAGATGCCTGAAAATGAAGGAAATGCAGACAGCCACAGTAAAACTACTGAGTTTTCGGTCGGATCTGACGAGAACTGCCACAGTGAAACTTCTGAGTTTTCGGTTGTCGGCTGTGTGAATGACGAGACACTAGGAGAAAATTCAAGCGCACAAAACAGCTTCATTAAAGTACTGTAATCACCGAAGCTGAAAGTAAGGGAAGGAAAGCCGAGACTTCTTGCAGTCAACGCGAAAGCCTAAAGAATAACCAGGCGCTAATTCAAGACTAGATAGGGGGTCACCAAATGGTTACAGAGAATTGCTGTACAAGAGAACAAACTCCCTCAAAAATCAAGGATAGTTAGGTATAAATTAGGAATTCTAACAAAATCACGGTAAGTAATTGACGAAAAATTACTATCACATTTAAATTTTAAAGCATAGAGACCTAAAAATTCTGGCCAAAAGAAGAAATCCTGCACTGGAGACGCAAACCAGCCGGATACTAGATAAGGAACTGGTATACACTGGTATTGAATCATTTGCAGGGAGAACAGGGTGGCCGATATGAGGATCTGCAACGTTTGCAAACGGTATGTTCATGAAGAATGTGCAGATATAGATGCAAAATTCCGTGGAATTTTCTTTGTCCTGAATGCCACGACAAAACGTTTCAATGTATCTGCATAAACACTTTAATTTGAAATTATTTCTTTCTTTCAAGTAAATAAATTTTATTTCATTTCAGTTTGTTTCAACTCACATTTTTGCTCTTCAAATCTTGAATTTAAGAACAGCTTACTATCGGAATTAGAAGAACAGCTGTGTCGGAATTTGAACCACATGGCCCAAATTCCGACATTTTTACAACTTTTATTCAGACTGTTATTACTATGAAAATAACAGTTATTACCAAACGGAACTATTCGAACATTGTGCATATTAAATGAAAACTTTCGTAAACATTTGAGCTTTCTATGGCTGACAGTATTTTTAATTTTAGTCAGCGTCTCGGAATATGGACAGCCTACTTTACAAAGAAAATATGTTGCACAGTCCCCAAGTTTCAGAAAGTTTTTTTTTTCAGGGATTTTGCTGATATTTATCGCTTAATGTTTTATTAGATATTATTTGCTAGATTTGTATGAAGATTTATGGCGCTAATAAGTAATTTATTGCATAATTATAGACTTACTNTGATATGTATCGCTTAATGTTTTATTAGATATTATTTGCTAGATTTGTATGAAGATTTATGGCGCTAATAAGTAATTTATTGCATGATTATAGACTTACTATTCAATTTAATATTATAGAATGACGGGAGAAATTTACCAACTGCTACGTAGCTTCTCATACTCAATGTACTATCTTAGAAGTATACGCGGGAAACTTCCTCTTAAATATAATTCAAGACGAGATTACAGCATTTTCCATCTTCTATTAACTTTTAAAACGCTATTTTTCCGTGATAATTGCGGCATACTGATGCATAGCGACCATAGAAAAATTTCCCTGTCACTTTCTAATTCAAGATTCTCGTCACATCCTACGCAAATTGCTAGTGCTACTATGTCATCTAGCTGGGGCAATCGCCCCCTCGCCTCCCCCCGGTTCCGCCATCGCCTGGTCCGTAGGTAATCCAATCCTACTGAATCCAGTTTTCTCGCACTCTTTTGTTACCGAACTTTCGTGACCCTGCAACAAGGTGGATGGAAGTATTCTCCATACACACGCATTTTTACCTCTTCTTTATTCATCACGCTTGTCCCATATAGATTACCCACGCTCCACTTGCATTCTCACATCACTCTATGGACATCGCATATATCATGAATTAATACCTATATCAGGAAGGAAACCATGCATAAAGTAATATGAACTAGTGCTCAAGGTATTTCTTTCCCTTTCAATGCTAATGAATTTCTATATTTCTGATAAAGAACATGCGATCGCCGTCGAATTGAAATCAAAGAATGGCGCAATAAAGAAGCATAAGCATCCGGTAGTCGAGTTATGGTAAGTCATTCTGAAGTAACTCAGATTGGATACAAGCCACCTCAATGCAAAATGAGATAAATTCGATCATCCTCGAAAATTTTGTTTAACGCAATACCATGTACGCTAGCAATGGATCACTCGACCAAAACTTCCCTTTCCACCATCCAGTTTATTAATTCGGTCATCGATTCACTGATCTCGGTTTTCTTAAGCTTCAGCGAACCAGGAGGTGGTGCACTACCAAGCACAAATTGCGAGTTAAAATTGTACTCGCATTCGGTCAGCAATTGTCTATGTCCTCCCTGGTTAGTCCAAGACAAGAATGACTGCAAAGAATAATGTACTGAAGTGACTCAATGACTGGATCTATTCCGGTGGTTGTTACAGACCAGCGCTGCGATGTGTCTGATCGGTAGAAATATAAATGGAAGGTTACTGAATTCTTTATTCTATCGGACGTTGTTCGATTTTGTGTAAGGCTTACTCCATATCCTGTTATAATCTTGGTTCTTTAAAAAAATTCCTTTCCAGTGCGGAAAATACCCAAAACCCTGTGGACGGGGTACGATTAGTTTAAAAAAAACTATAGCGATAACACCAGAGCTTTCGGGTAATCCAAGTCGCTGGGATCCTGTTGAACGTGTCACACAATGGTCTCGAGCACTTTGATTTCTAATGGAGAGGAACATATTAAACATTACTCCATGACAGAGTATTCAAATCAAACTAGAAAAGGAGTCGCATGTGAAATTTTATAGACCACATGAGATAGCAAGGATTCCTAAAGTTTGGCGTACCCTCCTTCGTAAGACTACACAAAAAATTCACAGAACGATACGTATATACCAAGGGTTAACGTCAGCAGGCTAAAATATACATGAAAGCAGATTAACTAGTAAAATGAATTTCCAAACTGAACGAAGAAAATGTAACGAGCTTCAGTATAAAGTGTTGCATGAGTTGCAATTGTAACATTTTTCGATAAATGTCTCCACCATCTAACTTCATATGAAAAACTTTATGAAGACTGGCAGGGCATTCCTTTCCTTCCTCTTAGCCCTTTTCGTATCACTTACGTGGTCAGATGACTCCTTTTCCTGATAGTATTAGGAATATCAAACAGGTATGTATCTTCTTGGTAGGTTCTGGGTTTGCACACCCCCTGCTGTACGCCACATGGCGGCTTACGGGGTACTAATGATGATTTATCTTAATAGGTGATGATGATAAATTTGGTTTTAACGCGCTGATTTTAAGGGTCGGAACCACAGTCAGAAAAATCCGGTTACCCGAGACCCGAGCCCAGGACCTCAGGGTTGGATCGCTAGCACGCTAACCGCTCCTCCACCGCGGCCGGAGATGAAGACAGGCAGGACTCCATAGTCTTAATAGGGATTGTATTCTTTAGCGACAACCTCTCGATTGTATAGTCGTCAGGATCTCTGGATTGTCATGTGGATAACGCATTCGTGCTCGGTGATAGCGGTTCCGGGTTCGATTCCCGGTGGGGGCTCACGCGCGAAATGACCTACGCTATCAAAGCACTTTTAAAATTACTACTACGGTAAATTTGAGCATTTTTACTGGCCAACTTTCCTTTCTTTTAACCACTGATAAGTCTATATTCCGACACCACGTTTGATTCGGGACACAACGCCGCAATGTGAAGTAAAATATATCAACATAATCAATCCAACTCTACGAAGAGAGTTGGGCTGAGTTATGCCACACAAGGAAAGCAAGGAAAGGCAATGAACTTTTAAGAGAATCACAGTCAGCTAATTTTCCATACGAGCCAGTCGTAAATCTCTGAAATCATATCATTGACTTCAACTGGGATAAGATGAGCTATAGATGCTTACACCGGCACCTTAAGAAAAATATACTAATAGGGGAAAAATTTTCCAGGGCGGTGCACTCTGGGGTCTCAAGACAGTATGCACTTTCATTATTGGGACATTGGGTTAATGTTTACCGCTGAAGGGGGCGAGCCATTGACGGATACGAGGGATAGAGTGCCGGCGTTGAAGCATCTATTAGGAAGCGAGCGGCGCGGCTCCTTGACATCGAGGTAATTCATATTTTTTAAATATATTATTTTNCAAGAACGTTTTTCGATGATATTTTTTCCAAAGAAAAAGAGATGGTTTATTAAAGTTAAAAATAAATTTTAAAAGTTATATTGCCTAAAATAGACATTGTCTCCTAGAAATAGAATAAAGTCTCACATTAAATGAAAGCTTTATCCTAAATCTTTAGAAAGAGTATATGGAATGTTCTGTTAGTTTCAAACTCATTTCAGGAACGGGTGTTTGACGGAGACCGCGCACGCCCCATTCCACACTTTTTTGAGAATGTTGACAACCTACCATTTTGTAACTATTCAGACTATCAGTCTAAGAAAGGGCAAAAATTCTTCCATGGTCACTATTGTGCCATGAACATTATGACATAGTTTTAAGAGGATTCGAAAATGTCATGTTTTCTTTTGTTCGGTTTGGCGAGGAATGACTATGACACTACTATGATAGCAGAGGCAGAAAGACCCATAATGAATAGCTAAAGAGATATGATTATTTTTCACAAAATATGCGGCAGAGCTTATTCTAAAATTATAGTTATGGAAATGTCGGCCCTTAATTCGGAAGTTAAAGGAAAGGATGCTTAGTTATTTCCACAGTAGGTTTATTAATCGACTAGTTTCGTCAAGGGGTTGACATCTTCAGCATTCGTGTTGAGTTCAACAAAGCTACGCTTGAACATATTAATTTTAATTCAATTCGGAAGTATTTATAAACATCCATATATATCGGTTACATGACCCCATATCTTTGAGGGCCTTTAATAGAATGCAATACAGAGTACGTGGGTACTTTATTATGTAAGGCAGCACTCAATTTCTCTAAAATTTCCGCCATATTTTTGAGATAAGAATCTAACCTCGACGTAAAGATCAAAACTACTCCCGTTCGTTAAAAGCTCATACAAAACCATTATCTTCGCAAGAAAGTGATCTAATCTTCTGATTAACTTCAAAGTAGAAGAATAGTTTTCAAGGCCTGCTGTTCATCACAAAGTTGTGAGTTTTTTATGGGGCAGTAAGTATTATTTTTCCCTTCACAAGCATACATTCTTAAATTAATTAAAGGCGTATAAGTGATCCATTATTGAGTTTGCAGTAGATAACAAAGACCCAGAGCATCTTTTTATGCTGCAGATGGAAGGATTAGTGGCCATAACTTTCAAAGAAGATAACTGGGACGTGAAATTTTCGATAATGCGCTCTTAAAAGGAAATTAACGTAAACTTTCTCTGCGGAGGTAAATGGATAATTTACTGGAAAATGCGCTAATTAAGTAACGAGAGTTTTCTGTAATGGGATCGCAAAGAAGCTGCTCGTCGCATTATTGCCATTTCTTTATGATACGTGCAGTCTATATTTAAAAGATAAGGATTTGGGCGAATAACTCACATCGCATTACTGACGGTATCTTACGCAGAACATACTGATGTGTGATTAATAAAAAAACAATTCCTTTATTGGAAACAGGTAGATTAAAACCAGTTTAATGATTATTATTTTTGACGAACACATTCAACAATTTCCATACCAGGAAGGTCCGATTAGCAGGGGCTCGCAAGGGAGCCCCTACTGGGAATCGAACCCAGAAACGCTATCACCAAAGTTGAACGCGTTAACCACAGAACTATCCGGAGACCTAATTGCAACTAAATAAAATGTAGACATAAATCAGACAAAATAGATATAACATATTTGAATGCGGTAATAATGATAATTTCTTTAATGGAAACAGGAATGTTAACCCAATAACATGCATTTCAATACATTTTATTAATCTACGAACACACAAACGTTCCATGATCAGAAACATCCGATTAGCCGGACCCGGGTTTTAGGAAGTAATCACGCTAACAACTCCACAACCGCGGAAAGGCTATGCTAGTTTCGCTACAAAAGATTGCAACCGGAACTACATTTTTAGTTTAGGGTGGTATTACAGCTTAGCGATATCAATGTATATTTGATACCGTTGCTCACTCACACCCTTATTGAATGAGTTTTGCCCTTGCAAATCCCCCAAAAGCTTTCCTTAGGGTAGAAAAATGTTTCTGAGGCGGAACTGGACAGTTTAGGGTCGATCGTACGCTTCCCTCCCTTTAAACATGCTTGAAAACTCAAGGAATCACCTAAGTCCGGTGCCGAAATTGGTATATTGAATGGACCCTCGCAAATATTCCAATATCTCCGGGAAATAACGTAACCAAGTTAATTAGCCTCCAAAAGAAGCCTTTCAGCATCCCTGCGAGGATATACAGAGGGCTCGTTCGAGGAATTATAGTATTTCCACAGTTCAAAGAGTACCTCATTATGGATATATGCTTCTTAATTGCGATGCTCACCAGATCTTAGAGCTCCAATAACTCCAAAGGTCCGTGGAGAGGTTATATATTTCCCAAATTAAAGAATACAAAAGTTCGTGCTCCAGAAAAATTAGGAATGGTCGGCTAACCTCATCGTCTGCTTGCGATTGAGAGAAAAAGAGCTGTTTCTTGAGTTACATTCCTGTTGGAACACCGGAAAATCTTCAGATATGAGAGAGATTGAAAATAAACCCGAGGAAATAAGATTTAAATTAATAGGGAGTGTAATCTTTTTACCTGCTATTCGTAGATCGTAGACAAGGAGTTCGCAAACTTTTGAAATCATGGACCTCTTAAAGAATTTCTCGACTCCTCATTAACCCCCTCATCTTTACTTCTTGGTTAATATCACAGTAAAAAAAGGACGCGCACATCACTTTTTAAATATTTGTTTTACCGTTCGAGCTTTTTATGATAAAAATAAATCTTACATATAAATTTCAATCTGGTACTATTTTTACGCTTCACTAACAGAGAAATATATTACTTTAAGTTACAAATGAATGTTGATTTTATTATTGGCTTTGGTATTTTTCCAGTTGAACCTTGGTCGACTCTCGAGCAGTTGACCATGTCATATCGACCCTTGGGGGTTTATATCAACCACTTTTCGGACCCATGTTGTAGATACTCCTCATTGAGAGAAAAGCGATACTACCATAGTATATAAAACAAAAAAATACAAAATCTTTAACGTACAAAAGCGATAGAACTAACAAAATCAACTACTTCAGCCTCATCTTTGTCGTAGCTATTCATGATGAAAGGAATAAGAATAAGTTGTTTCTTATTTCTTTCATCGCGATAGAACTAAGTAGTTTGCATTACTAAAGAAACTATAGTAATATTGTTATTTTACTGTATTGATGTAATAAGGGTACTATTCAGTTTGTACAGTATTCAGCGTAAAGGTCGGTTTCAACCACAATCACTCCAACATTAGCAGCAAAAAGCTTTGGATAGGGAATATGTATTATGTATGATATGTATGAATATGTATTGTATGTGATAGTATATGGGATAGGGTTCACAAAGCAAGGTGAGTTGTTAGGTTATTTGCTATTGCTTATAGGACCTAAGGGACAGTAAAATGACCCTTTGAATAACATAGCATTCAGGATGGAGTGACCGAAATGATTGCCATTAATCTGTCGCATCATACATCTCTAGTTTTCATAATATCAGTCAGAAACTGAACCGAGACAAATATAAGTAAGATACGAATCAGGAGTAACTTTGTGGTAATGATTAAGGTTAAAAAACTCCATTTTAACCAAAACTTTTACTAAACCACAAGATTCGTACACGCATGACCATGGTTTCGTAGCATGGCTGCATCATCAGGTCATCATCAGGCACCTGATGATGCAGCCATGCTGCGAAACCATGGTCGTGCGTGTATGAATCTTGTGGTTTAGTAAAAGTTTTGGTTAAAATGGAGTTTTTTTATAAGTAAGATACGTTTTCTCTATGCTGTACCGCAAAAAGTTCATAATGTTGCATTCATCAAGATATGGTTTACTTGCGTCTGTCTGAAGCACGCCATGATACTGGTATTATTATTAGTAGGTACTAGTTATAATTCGAAGTGCTATTAGTGCGCCAACCGATACCGGCCGCCGGCCGCGGTGGCGCAGTTGCGCGGCGCTATTGTTCCAAACCCAAGATCCCGGGTTCGAATCCCGACTATTTCGATTTTATTAGATAGGGAATGGTTGTAATGATAATGATGATTACTGTTCACGCCTCTTCTGTTATTTTCCTACGAATGGATATTCGTGAGGGCACCGGAATAATAGCTAAAAATAATACAAACCAACTCAATTGCTGATTTATGTTGGTGTATCCTGCCACAACTCCAAATGGAATCTTTTGCCAAATTAGCAAAATCGGTATCAACCTTCCACCGAACATTACTAAACTAAAGCTTAATGTTTCATATTACTGTAAAGGGAAAACTAAAAGTTTCATAATACTTATTTAATCAAGAAAGACCATTAAAGACAGGAAGTTTCTTAGCATTAACAATGTTTGTGCCTTCACTAAATACTTCAGTTCCTGAAAAATATCATTTTAACCTAACTTTACTTCGGAAAGAATTATCCAGCATTAACGAGTTGATATTATATATTCCGAAGGTTTTAAGAAGATAAAACGCGGATTTAATACGTGTCAACGGCATCTAATAACTCTTTTTAAGAAGCAGGGGGCTGGTTGCCTGCACGCAGTGTTGAGTTGAATTTTCGTCCGCACCTAAACTCCCTCCCAGCCTAAGATGAACCTAAAAGCTAATCGAAATAAAAAGGAACTCTTCTGATATAAACTCCCATCGACAAGGAAGACTGTCCTTCGTAACGAAGTTTGTCCCTCATCATCATCACACGTGCGGAAATCTTTCTTGCGGAAGGTTCTAAAATTTATTATCTGAGGCTATTTCTTTTACCTCCCGTTAACTGGCCCATTTCTCATCCGTAAACCCTTTCCCTCCTCTTTATCCTTTATCCAACATCTTTCCCTCTATCACTTCTTTCAAGCTCTTGAGATTCGTCCCACTCGCAATTTATGCTTCTTTTCCATCCCAATTTCCTTTGCCTTTTCATTCAAGGAATTAACCAGCGTCTTCAATTCCTTCTCGGAAACCGCTTACAAAAGCTTCTTCGTCTGAGGATATCATTGAGTTTATCATCTTCTCCCTTCAGCCACGCCTTTTATTACTCGATTCCCTCACCTATCTATGCATAAACGTTTTATTTAACGAACAGAGTTAAAAACCGAAGCCCTTAATATGGCATTTATCAACCTAAAATGTCGTTGTTCATATTCAATTTTATTTTCTTTCTGCGCTGAGCCTTTGTTTCCTGTTTTAAGCGAAAATATTGATTAAATGTTCCACAGAAGGAACAAATATCGAAGATAGCAAACTCATCGCAATTTAATAAAATCAGTTAACTCTACACGAGACTTCATTACCATGAAAGAAGGAAATTGATATGGGATGCCTGGTAACATGCAGTTAACAAATAGAGCTTCAGTGTAATCCTAGCTTGAGTCTCAACATTTTGTTTTAATGTACTGGAAAAAGAAATGTGCAATAATAATTAGAGCAAGATTACAATAATTTTCTTCTAGCATTAAAAATATTGCACATGTCCTATCTATGGCACGATATAAGTAAGAGAACATATTTTTAGCTGCGACTAATTTAAAAAGCAGTCATTTTTTTATCTTAATTTTTGATATACTAACATTTATAATTATGCGCATAAAAATAATATATTGTTTGTCTGGCGATTTTTATTTTAAATTTAGTTTTGTTGCAAAATACTCGGGTAACCAGGTGGCTAATAAATATAACTTAAATACTCGTGTAGCAAAAAAGGAGTGATATGATGTAAAAAACAACGACGCACACCGCAAGGAAACCACGAATTCTCTTGCATGACACCCTTGTTGTTTTGTTGTCTTTTGGGAACAGTAAATGGTACGTGAATATGTTAGGTAATATCTCCCTGAGATGATTGAATATATTTAGTTGCTATACGTATAATATGTATTCAAATGTGACTCTTTGCCTACCCGCAAATTGCTGGAGAGTAAGTAACGAAAACGTTTCGGATTCATGATAAAATAGGTTTGAAAAAGTTAAAACTTGCGAAGCGCGAATCATCTTAATAATCGAATCTCCAATCGGATCTCGAATCGAATCTCGAAATCAAATATCGAATGGAATCGACGGTCGCAATTCCAATCGAAAGCAGGATTCGAAGTAATTTGGAGCAAATGTTAGTAAGGTTTCCTTACACAATAACGTCAACTTAATAACAAATATGGTTGCATTTCGTTTCCCGCTATTCCATCAACAGCCATCTGATTGTTTTGTCGCAATTCACCATTCCTCCTTTCTCGTTTTAATATTCTCATTTTTCTAGTTCCATTTGCGAACGGGCATAGGAAGGTTGTCCGTGAAATACATAAAAAATGCAATTTTGGCCGGCAAAATTTTGCCTGGAGAGCACCGTTGGAAATAAAACGCAAACGAGATTATAATCAGTATCGAAAAATCGATATCTGCGACTTCTTTTACTGCTAAAACTAAAAATAATTAGTGAATATAATTCACTGGATAAGAGTTAAACGAACATTATAACAGCTTCGTTCGTTTTTCTTCATTAGAGCCCTAGTTACAGCTAGTATTTTATGGAAAGATATAAACGAAGCCACGACCAGTGCAGTTTTAAAGGCAGCCTCGGCTTCAATTTGAAATTCGCCATTCGGTCATCTCAAATCCGAATCATTATCATCGATCCCAAATCGGATCGAATACCGAAAATTCGCCGACCCTTCGCCTAAATATCCTCAACGTTAAACCCCTTACACTTTTTCGCACTTAGTATGTACACTGGGAGAGAAAATCCATGGGATCAAGCGAGACTGAAAATAGGTCAAATAGGGCTGATGGGGAACTGAAATAACAGATTGAGAGGCCCAAGCGAGATGAGAACTTTACATGAAAGATTAGCTCTAGGATAGCTGAAGCAAAGGCGCTACCAAGTAAGAGCCTTCAAGTAATTAGTAAAACCAATTAAACAGTAAGACTCAAAGGGAAAATACATTCAGTATTCAGAAGGCTTCGAGATTAAACGAACGGACCAATCCAGCAAATTAAATAAAAAACAGTTCCCGGGAAAAGGGTGCAATAGAAAAAAACTGGGGTGAGTAAACTCATCAGAATAATAAGAAAGAAGGAGCGGTGAGGCATTATAAAGAAACGCCATCTTCGATCAAAGAGGTAATCCAAGGGTACGGTGGGGTAGATACGAATAGGAAAACATAATTACGTAATAGAAGACCCAAGGAAGAGTAAAGGTTCTAGAGAGCGGGGCAGAAATCTTTAAGATGAGGTAAAACGTACATGGAGAAACCCGGCTCCAACACCGCGCGCGGTCTAGCAATTTCTGGACTCCTCTATAACAACTAAGTAAATAACAAGCCTTTCCTGAGTCAAGACTCCAAGCAGGTAAAGGAAATAAATTGTTTTGTTTATTGACATTTTGTTGATATTCCATTCACAGAATCATAAAATGCAAATACAAATGAAACGCCCTGATTAACAAGTAGTGCAAAACAAAGAACGAATGGAAGAGTAATGCTGGAGGTTTTTGTTTATTATTTTAGGAAGTAGTGGAGATAGGCTCTTATATTTGAAGTAATCTAACCTAGCCCAACCTAAACTAAACTAGATGATGAAGGTATAACTGAAACTAATTATTTACAGCTTTATTTTCCCTCCCCCATTTCCTCTTGGTGTGTGACTCCAGCAGAGTAAGTATTCGTTTGGTTTCCTTGATCCTTTTCATTCTTTGACGCACAGTTGGTGTATAGTCCCATATATGTTGTATTAAGGGATTGTTGACGGTTTTCAATTTCCTAGAGAATTTTTTACATATGGCCAGTAAATGATCTGAGAATTTTGGAGTCCTGTGATGGCGTAATATTACTTTAAGTGAAACTACAGAAGATTGTTCAATAATAGTAGCAATTTATAACTGTTTCGACAGCTAAGGTATTTCGCACATGAGCCTCCAATGGTAATCGAACCCGGAACCGCTTTCACCGAAGTCGAACGCGTTACCCACATGAATATCCGGAGGCCCAGGATTGCACATAAACGTAGTAGACGGAGACGTTTACGGTAAGCCTTTCAAAGTCAGCGCAGAATTTTAACCGAATACTATCCCCTACTACTCTAAAAAAGTCGCTTTGATCTTCATCATCACATTAATGAAAAATAGTATTCCAGTCATCTTTAGCTGTGAAAATCGTATGGTTCATACACCTGATTTTAGGAAGAAATGAAAAAGTCTATCGTAGCCGGGACTCGAACCCGAATCTCCCAAAATCTGGGCGGTTGACCTAACAAGATGCATCCTCCGAGACACACCGTATCCCATCATAACCTCAGAATTCAAGCTTAATTCAAGGTAGCTTAGTTGTCTAGAGCGTCCTACTGGAAAGGGGGAAGCCCGGGTTCGAGTCCCGGATACGGCAGACTTTCTCTGCTTAATATCTTCATCCAAACAATCTTAAGATAATTCCCTCTCTAAACTCTCCTCAAGGAATATCCCAATTTTTACATTATTTCGGCAACATTTGCTACTGTGAATACCTCGCGACCCTACTTTAATTGATAATAAATATATTATTTAATAAAATTACTATTAAATAAAAATATTATTTAATAAATNTAATAATGAGTACAATATTTTATACCAATGGTAGATACGTACAGAAATTCCTTTTTATCCATTTTACTTATCAAGATTTAGGACAGAAAATTGTTTGGAACTTTCATCTGAGATAACTCGACCCTAGGACTCGAGGGTCGTGGGTGGGGCACCCCTGCTCCGCTGCATAACAATCCCATTTTATATTATCTCCGCTGTACTAAATTAGAAAAATACTCCAAGGCAGGATCACAGCCAACAATAATCATAAGCACAGGCTTCGTTCTTGTTCTCTAACCTTATGCTAGACTTATGATTCTTAAACTTACATTCATTAGAGCTAGAAAAGCTCTACCTTAGATTCATTAGAGCCAGCTTTCACTGATTGTTTCTCCATTGAAAAAAAATCAGAAAACTCAGTAAATGATAATTCTCATGAAATCGTCTGAGCAGAATGGAAATACCCGTAATTGTATTAAATTATTCGCATTATTTGTAGACAGACCGCATTTTTAATGTAATTTTATTACGTTAGGAATTCGGAGTTCAACCGAATGTCACAGGAGAAGATCAAATTTGTATAATGAAAATGGATATTCCGTAATTTTTGGTGCGCAAGGGAAGGGATTAAGCAGTCCATTTGATGTTTTTAATTGGGAGCACATGTTTTACCCTCCCTCTTGCATTCTTATTGCGGTAAGTGGTATTTAAAATCTCAATGAATTTTATAATACGCTATGTCCACTCAAATGAAGCATTTACTTCCAGTATACCATTAGATCCTATAGACACTTAGCAGAACCCGAATTTCGCCGTATATTTTAATATGGGACACCCAAGTTCGAGCCAAAATCCCGTCAGACATTTTATATATGTATTCATTTTTCATATATATATATATTCATTTATATTCTCCAAGGGAATTTTCCTATGTGCCCGCTTTTACGTGAAAAGTCACCCTTAACCCTATTCCTACCAACTACTGATTAATAATAAATTAAGGAAATAAAAAGAACTTTGTAATTTAATCACTTTATAAGGTATACTTGTAAAAACATTTTAAGTGTGGAAATGACAGTTCTTTTTCATTTCCTAATGTCGTTCCACGAAGTCCGGCCTAATATGAGAGAATCAATATTAATTTAGTTTATTAATAAACTGAATACGGTATGTGGAACTTTTGTATTGTATTGATTATTAAAATGACTTTCGTGTTTGTGGGTAACAGTGGATTATGACCAAAATCTGAATTTTCTGCAAATACCATCGTGCTTTAGGATAAATAGCTGTGTATTACTTTCAAGGAAGGGAAATCGCGGACCGTGGAATTAATTAAAAGGCCGCATGCGGCCTGCAGGTTGGATACCACCACTATTCAAAATTAAGATCAGCAATTCCTTTTTGAAAAAATCTCTCTGTATTCGATCTAAGGAAATTGCTCAATTAACTTCCGGTGTTGTAGATGAGACTCGTTAAAAAATATCGAGGGTTGATGGCAGATGCGAGATGACTTTTCCAGCCGAAATTTCCATCAAAACATCCGCCGACTCCATTTTTCGTTCCGGGGCAAAAGTAGGAGAGGCACGGCATGGAGATTCACGAATTTTATCCTGCCAAGTATAGCAGCGCCACATAATTTCATTACCGCTATCGTAAAAGGTAAAGCTTTCATCGACCGGCAAGTAAACTCGATTTGGCTTCAACTACTCCCGAACGTAAGAAGAGAAAGAATTTCCCTCGCTTTCCATCAATACGAAATCAGAGGAAATGGGATAGATATATCCCTCTGCCTTTAAAACCCGCTTACCTGCCGATACGGAGGCCCAGATGAGCGCTGGTAAAAAAATACCCTTAGTAGGAGTACTTCTATTGCTAATGTCACTACCGTTGGGGGAACGCGTGGAGAAAAAAATCGTAACGCCCCAAGAGCAAGCTCTCGAGTTTGTTTCCGTTCCACGATAAACCCATTTCCGGATTATTCAACGTCGAAGCACATCATCTACTTCCTGATAGGAGGAAATAATTGACGCGTATATTTACGGGGTGGGATGGGAATGATTAGCGCTTTTTTTGCAGATCCCGTGAAGGGATTTGAAGGTGAAACCTAAGGATTGTATACTGGAATGACGAAAACCGTTTACGGCCGCCAGAGATTTTGTTATATATCAGCCACGCCGTAAATTGGCGAGAATGACGCAAATCTCGTTACAGCAAGCTATATCATTGAGATTCCGCAGGAATTAAGAAATTTAAAACTTCAGAAGAGAATATATAAAATATAGGATATAGAAAGACAGAAATATCATAATAACTCTGCAGGCACTCTCTATTTGACGAAAATCCTTCCCAAATGTACCTTCTTTCTTACTTCGTCGCATGTTACGTAAATCAATTATCTATCAAACAGTAGGCTAGAGGATGTAAGATTGCACTTTCACTTTAGAGCATAATATCATATTGTTTTGTTAGAGTTAAAAGTGAAATTATAATCCATATATACAGGAGACAAACTATAATCTTCACTTTAACTCTTACGAAATATTTTTTTTAATTTTAAGCATATAATATAATACTGGGACTTAGCTTAGTCTACAAGTTATAATTATAATTAGAGTATAGTTCAAGCACACTTCAAGCTGTATTAAATTTTAATTAGTAGTAGCATTGTTAAAAGTGCTTCGACAGCTGAAGTGATTTCGCACGTGAATGGAACCAAACTCTAACTTAGTTTCGCCATGTTCTATAAAATTACTCCAAATAATAAAATTTGAACCATTGAGTGCGCAAGTAACGAATCCTAGAGTAGAGGATAAGAGAAAAGGACTGCCTGGTAGTGTTATGTAACGGCGAGACCTCGATGGCCTATTATGGAAGCCTTTCCCGGAGGCGATAAAAATATGCAATAGTAATAATATTTGTTCATGGGTACACAGTATATTAATAATTTTAAGGACCAATACGTATATTGCTTGATGTTTAATATTCCTAAGAAGCGTAAAATAAATAAATATTCAAATAATTTAGGTTTAAATTATGAAAGGTTTACATAAATATATAGGAAAGATAATTTGATAGAGGAACCAAATTTAGCTGTTAAATTTGATAGTATTAAACCGTTCATGGATGAAAAATGTCACCTTCATCGTACCGTTCCTTGAACAATTAGCCCAGATTGAATGACAAACATTCTGCTGTAATATTGCGTTAATTAACTAATTCTGCTTCCGACATTTACAATGAATTACAGATTTTAATTGATTGATTGAATCATTGGCACATTAAAGATATTGGTTTCATAGCTATGGCCATGATCAAATCATCGCTGTCGGTCTGCATAGTTTTTACACGAATGGCATACCAAAATACAAGTATTTTATAACGTGAGAGTCACACGAATTTTTTAACATCGTAGCCGGAGGTGACGAATGGAATTTGCCAGCTTTACAAAATCATATTGAACGTGAATTCAATTTTTCTCCGCTATAATGATTATGGGTAATTTAGTCGGATTTCGAGCGATTGACTTTTACTGATTAATTTCAAATCAAATTAATTGAATATTTTCAGGGGGAATTTGTGCAACGTGCGCCAGAGGAGGAAGTGGACTCATATTTACGAAATTAATAATAATTAATTTAATTCATCGCATAAAATCTACGCAGGTGGCCGAGATGATGTGTACTCCATGAATGCATCACACCGCGATATTTTAATATATCGTTTAATAGGGCAGGATGATGGCATGCGGGGAATGGTGCCATATACTGCGATAAAATATTCTCTTTGAATCATTTCAAAACCCACTCTAGAATATTGGTTCGTCTATTACAGTTTTATGGGATATTCTCACATTACGTGAAAGATTTTACCAACTATGCGCACGGATACTACTCTTTTGAGAACATTTCACCGCCCTTATACAGTCATTAATGTGTTCAATTTTAAATATGGGCGGATTATTCCCAGAAAGAAAACTGTTGACATAATATGTATTTTACTCATAGAAATAAAAAGCTGTATGTATGTATATTTTAGGTAGAAACTATAGTGAAAAAAGAAGTAATTCACCAAACAAAAGCTTCTCCGTAAAGCAAAAATAAGACCTTTACTAAATTAGTAATACATGGGATCGTTTCTAAGCGGAGGGCGATTCTGAGAAAAAGTAAGAATGCATTTATTTATAATCGAGAGGTCATTCGTAGTCAGAAACGTACGGTCTCGTTACACGAAGGTAATTCAGACTACATTTAATACGACATGCAATATAGATTGGTTGAATGCAGGATGCACCATATAATAGAAATCGTTTGAAAGGATAAAAATTATTCGTTAAAGAGACTAACAATAAGAAGAAACACAATGAGTTATTACTGTATTCACGGAAGGATGACATACTTTTTAATAGAATTTGATGCACCTTTAATATTTAATTGATATCGTCACTTGACGTCACTTTCACTATTTTGGAATGATAATTGAGAATACAAACTAACAAAAACCCTCCAGTTAGAAAGGTCGTTTTTAATCGCGCGCTTCATCCTTGAACCCGATTTGAACTATGTAACAATAATTTTGGTGGAAACAAGAAGATTGAGTATACTGTTTCCCCTACCTCATAAAATGCTGAGTAGTCATGCGCCGGATGTCATTTATTCCAATGGAAACAGGAAGACGAACTCAGTCACATCGATTAATAATTATTATCATTGACGAACACACAAGACCATTCCTTAACTAGAAAATCCCGATTTGCCGGGACTCGAACCCGGGACCTAGGGTTTGGAGCATTGGTACGCTACGCTACCACTCCGCCACCACTACGGAGTTTAGGAAACAAAACGACGAAATAATTATTCGCAGTCCAAACAAAAGCTGTCAACGCTAATATTCTCACAAGTATTATTGCTTTCATTTGGATCTACGTAATTCCTTTTATGTCAATCACGTATAGTTGAAAACAGAGAGATTTAAAATATTCCTTCAATAGTTGGTGGCTGTTCCTGAGCTCCTGCGGTGACCAGATCAAGCAAACCAGTACTTCAGGCATTAGAAGAATACTGGTTCAGTACTCTTGCAACACATGAAGATGACAGCTTAGCTACTGAAATACGTATTGTATGTTCTCAGAACGGTGATGTTTGCCAGAGCGACGGTTCCTTTGACCTGGCTACCGCTTGAGCTCTGGGACACCCCCTACGGGTTAAGGTGTAAGCGATACAGATTCAGGGGTAATCTTGTGGTAATTATTAGTGGTTTTAAATAACTACCAAAGTACCTGGTTAAGTGTTTTCTTCTCTTCTTCAGCTGCTGTCAACTGCCTTTGCAACTCATCCACCTGTGTAACATATTCCTCACAACGTGCAGCAAACATAGCTCGCAAGCCTAAGGATAAAATTATTTAAGTAATGAATGTTAGGGCATAATTTATCATTACAAGATTGACAGAAAAGGAATATGGTTACTGATAGACTGTTAATAGTATCAACTTAGAAATGGATAGAAATTAACACATAAAGATAAAGAACAGAAATGGCCACTGATGGTTAGGTGAATTGTAATGGTAACAACTCCTGATATTGATACTGTTTTTTATACACTTTACTGATTTTTGGAGATGATTGGTTTTTGGAGTAGTTACAATATTAATATAAAGATGAGGTTATTTTAAATAAGTCTCTATAGTGTCTGACACAAATATCTCAATTACTTTGTAATTAGCAATTCAATACTAGTCACAGTAACCATGAAACTNTATAATAATAATACATATTTATTTATTTTAAACAAATATTACAATTAATGGAATATATAAGAACAAATAAAAAACTTACAAGAAGTTCAATTAGGAATTCCAGAAGATAACCTTCTTTAGAGATTGTGTGTTTATTCTTGTCTGTTGGCTGTACATTTGTGGGCCTTATTATAAAAAGAAGTGTAAATTTGCAAAAGCAAAATCAATATTTGTGGATGATTGATCATTAAGCTACGAAGATTCGAAGACGAAATAAGGAAACTTTCTGGTGAGTCAAAGTGATCTCCTAGCGCAAAATATTCTGCGATGTTTGGTCCCCTCGTATTTTAGGGTCACCACCACGTTCACCAAACTTAAATGTCTGAAAGTTATTAAAGAATTCCGGATCCGCTGTTTTAAAGAGTGATTTATTTAACATCTGCGAAAATTGAATGGTGACGGAAAGATCCCGTTAGTTTGTACACGGAGTAATGCTTCCATCGAACGTTATCATCCAATTGCGAATCCTCAGCGCTTTCCTATCACATTGGAATTAGAGTCGGACGGGTTGAAATGGGATCGGCGTTTTTTATTGAAAGTCCGCACGTGCGTGTATTGGAGACTACGGAATCTACACTTCTTTTTGGCGCTGAGAGCATTCAACGGCGTACCTTCGCAGTTTTAATGTGGGTAACGAGTCTAATTATTTCTCAAAGTTGACTCACTTTCATTCTCGATTTACTTGACCGTTGAGACGAATACGAAAAATATTCGAACTTTCACAACGAAATGAAAGCAAAATGCCCTTACGTAATAAAATATCCATTTAAGCGAGATCGAAGGTAAAAAGCACGGCATCTAAACATATTTTTCGTTCCGGTTTTCGCTCCGTTTCAACAAGAAGATCAAATTCCGGTTCAGTTCCGGTTTCACTTCTGTAAACGTCGAACCGGTTCGAACAGGATTTTTTCGCTTCGAAGATTAAACATAGTATACTTTTGAAAGTATTTTATTATATCTAGCTTTCCTGGAATTTCATTGCACTAAATTTGATAATAATCGATGGGATTTAGCTTAAATTGATGGAATGCCATTTAGAAAAAAATAAAATTACTTTTTGTTTCCACAATAATTTTACTTACAATCTGTTTTGACATTCGCGAATCATTTGTTAACGGTCGTAAGTAAAATTCTTGTGGAAACAACCATTTTTTAAATTTTTTCTTTATAATAAGAATAAGTGAGGATTAGTTACAAGTCTCTTTTAGATATACATGTTCAGTAAACCCTCCTCCAATTACACTAATTGTAAGTAAATGTGCATCGTTGTGAACCGAAAATCGGAACGGAAATATAACTGTTTCCAATTTCGGTTCTTCTTCGGTTTTCACCTGGACAAAAATAATTTTTTTTTGGTCCAGTTTGATGCAGACCCCGGTGGTTAGCGCACCAGCTTTCTCGTACTGAGGTGCAGGGTTCGAGTCCCGGATAACCATGTTTTTCCGGGATAAGACGCTTGTGTTCGTGGTTTGTTTCTGTGACAGTCCAAATTATTGAAACGGATAAAAATGAGAGCTCCCATTTCCGTTAAGGAAATAATAATACCCAGATGAAAAGTCTCCTATTCCGTCGAATCCATCGACGACGATAAGGCGTAATTAATCTTCATGAGAGTTCGTAGGAAAAGATAAACAAAACCTTGGATAAAGATGAGGATATCAAAAAACAAAAAGTATTGCTATTGAAAAAGAAAGCCCCAGAAAGAAAAAATTCCATAAAACGGGGGTAAGAATTACCAAATGTAGAATATAGAATTATAAAACAAAANCTTACCTTCTTAAAGTGCTGTGAAACCGTACAATATACACGGAGGCGATGGTTTGAGTGGGGCCCGTTAACGTATTAAGAGTACATGAGGCAAATTTTTTCGAGTTCGTGAACTGATACCTCCTTTACTTAAACGAGATGAGTGCCCACCAAGTGAGAAAATACCGCATATTTTCCTTCCTTAAAGACCGAGCTCGCTATTGATTCGCAATAATTTACTTATGGAGACTGACTGCTTTAGCTACGATTTTCCGATTATATGAACTCAAGCAAGGAATAAACGTGGCGGGCATTAACTGACATGTCCTGATTGTAAGTAATAATAATAATAAACCGCCTTTATTGAAGGGCAAGAATGAGACTTCCTAGTCCCTTCTTACATCTAACCCTAACAAATAACATCGAGATCTATATAGAGTATTCGAGCTAAAAACTGATTCATTCGAAATATCTATTCCTGATAAAATATAATTTCAAATTACTACTAAGAAAGTATGAAAACAATGAAAAATATTCGAAGCAT
Organism: Ladona fulva; assembly: GCA_000376725.2. Taxonomy (NCBI): domain Eukaryota; kingdom Metazoa; phylum Arthropoda; class Insecta; order Odonata; family Libellulidae; genus Ladona; species Ladona fulva. Next base: position 774,631 of record KZ308223.1, read on the forward strand.
GAATTGACACACACACAAATGTATACTGTACTTGCGAATATACATTCCAATAAATTATAAACTAGCGAGGGAAGAAAAATAATTTCGAATAAAATCGGTAAAGGAACAGATCAGGGAGGAAACTTGCGGCCTTCAGACCAAATACGCTCCCTTTGGGAATTCTGTACGGCTTTTAGTCACTTCCTGAAGCAGATGCCCGTATTTAAATAATTTTGTATCCCAAAAATTCAAATGACGTCGACTAAAAATAAAACGGAAAAGTTCTCATTCAGTTCACTCAGCGAAAGAATTCTTTTTCTCATACACAATTTCGTAATTAAACTATTTTAACATAGAAAATCGCAGGAGCGGCCTGATGGCTTGCCATGCGGCCTTTTGTCGCGACCTACAGGTAAGTGTGGTCATGCGATGATAAATGTTTCTCACCCCCGGAACAGAACGAGGGCGAAGCGCGACCATATCTCGGTGGATGTTCCGGGTGAGGCCGCACTAAGGCCGCGTGCGGCCTGCATCTCTCAGATCCATCAAAGTCTGGATTAAACCATTCTCACTTCCTCCCTTTCGGCAGCCGATTCTTCGGTCCCCCTTCGGGTGTCCCTTCTTGGTGCAGATGAGAGTGGATATCCAATGCCGCATTGCAGGTCAAGGCAACAGCCACACATCCCCCGCCACCTCCCACTCACGTGATCCATCTATTTTTTGTGCTCATTGAGAGAAGATTCCTACGAACTAGAAGGGACACATTCCCGCTATCGCTTCCTCTTTCTGCCATTCTCCCTTCCCTCCGGACAGCCCATTACCTCCTACGAAGGACAACATCCGATCGCCTCATCTCACGACACATCCTTACGCTCATCTCCATTCCGATGTTTTCCCTTCCTTTCATCTCCTCTTCCGCGCAATTTAACTTTCGGATCGGTCTCGCCCCCCTTCTACACCATGCACCATGTTTCTCCTTGCTCCCTCCCACCCAAAACTCTCTCATTTCGGGATGTTTCGTTTTGCTCTCTTCCGTGCTTCGCTTTGCGCTGCTTCGTTTAACGCGGCTAGGACCGATTGGATCGATAGACCCTGGAATGCTGTTGTTGATGGAATTTCGTCGGAAGGAAATATTCCTGATTGATGCGCCTTACCAAAGGCTGAACGCGAGCTGAAAGACGCCACGGATCTGCATGTTACTCATCTTCTTCACTCTTTTTCCATTCACCGCCGGACTAAAATATTGCGGTGAAAGTTATTCTCACGACGTACCATTACATATTTTAAACGCAAATTTGCACCTCCGGAGCTAAATGAACTCGTTGGGAATTTCATGGATTCGGAAACATTCTCATGAATGAAAGTTGGAATGTGTGATTCGTCCAAAAGAGGTAAAAATCTAGGAGATAAAATTGCGGATGCATGAGTATTAGATTAACTGATTTATTCGGCCCATTTATTCGCGAAGGTTGGCGGCTTCCTTCCGCCTGAACTCAAGCTATTAATATCAATAATAGGTAATGTAATGAAATAACTATTTTCCGAACTCAATAAATAACACTACCGCCATAACAGTTAATTATAGCCCCAATAAGAGTCACCCAATCTTTTTGCTGTTTTAACCAGTAAGAATTGATGTTTTATTACCATCGGAACTTTAAAGAAGCGATATGAAAAAAAAATTTTCATTTATTAACTCATATTAACGAGTTATTTAACGTTCTTAATTTATGCTCCTAACAAACAGCGATACTCATCGAATATAAGGTATATACCGATATCAAAAAGAGAGAAACTTCGTATTTTTCAACAGAATTTTTAATTTACGACCAGCTTCGCAAGCGTGCTTGTGTCTTCAGGTCCTCAAGATGCAAGCTCGCTTAAGAAAACCAGTCGTTGAAAATATCCTGTGGAAAAATATGAAGCTTCTCTCTCTTTGATGATTATTTTCCAGCAAATAACGCGTTCTACCATCGACTTCGTTAAATAGCAATTATCACCAGGCTCCTTATGAGAGATATATGTGCCTCTCTGAAGGAGCCAGATAGTTAACCGGACTATACCTTGGTACTATAAATATTAGTAGGATACGTTCCGTTAAGAATGTCGCAAAACATATAAAGACAGAAATGTGATCCATTCACTCATCATTCTCATAAATTATGCCATGCCAAACGTCTTGTAGCGTAGACCCGAGCCTTCTCATTGTTTGTCATTTAACTTTATATACGAACATAATTTGATCAGTTGCATAAGTTTTAAAACCAGATTCCCTTTCCCTTTATTCGTAACTCAAGGATTACTTCAATTATAACACTTGTATAATATTATGAAAATACCTTATGTCTTGAGGGGTAATATCCCAACTTTCTCTGAAAAGGTTTTTCAATTCGAGGAGAGAAAACAGATTCTTAATTAAACTGAATTTTACCAGAAAAATTTTTTCTGTGTCAAAAGATTTTTCTCCTTCGGGCATAAAAAATAGGTAAAATATCGTAAACATCATTTTATAGCTACTAGCTAAGGAGGGCATTGATGATATTTTTTGAGTTTATATATATTTGTGACTGCGGCATTTAATTTAAAATTTTCTGTTAATTTTTCAGTTTACTCTTAGTTCGATTGCAGTTTATCTAAAACATTTACCTTATTAAATCGTCATTTTTCAGTAATAAATAAACTTTTTTATAGCAGCACAGGTTATCTAAAGGGACAACCTTAGGATTTCTCATGTACCTGATACAAATGTTGGGTGTTGATCTTAGCTGTAGAAGTACCTTTTAAAATTACCGCTACGTCTACATATTTGTGAGGTGCTGGTGAGAGCAAGTATATCATTAACTTAGATATCTGCTGAAAATGTTGAGGTGAAATTCAAATACGGGAGTGTGCCATAGCAATACCAAATAAATTACAAAAGTCCTTTTCTACTTTACAAGTATAAATTCTTTCGAAATAGCTAGCTGCGGAGTTTAAATAAATCTTCGGAGCTCAAAAGTGGGAAAAGGGAAGGAGATACGGCCATGATCTTGATGCTTCTAACAAAAAAAGTTTTAGCTTACGTCATATTGTATAAATATAGTTCATGGAACAATTCGCTAGATTTCCCAACATTTTAAAATATATGTAGTTTTCCAGCTCTTGTATTGATTTTTTAGGAGTAATGTATATTAGCGCGTAAAAAGTTTCTTATCATGCCCGATGTTCACCCCAGTTTAATATCACATCGGATGATTCTAATATTAGAAATTCAATAAAATGGGAACCGTTCTCTTCGATCTTCCTGTAAAATTAGTACTCTATGTAACAAGTATCGTTCCATCGCTAATACATCACAAAATTGAGCTCCAAAAGGAATTTACACAGCTCATAATCCTCGAATTCAATATCCTTTAGCATAAAATTGCTATCCGCCGTGTAAATAATAGAATACAATGCTGACCACTTTAATATTTTCTCATTGCTATATCATTGCTTTTTTCGTTCTATCCATATCCGATGCATATTTGTCCCAAATTACAGGTACACCGATCAATATGCAAAATAGTTTTCATTAATCCCTCCGAGCAAGCCTGTTCATTTTCTAAAACGTAATATGCAATTTGCGAGCGAGTTATTACTTAATGTAACGTAGCTCATGCATTAAAATTGGGCTCGGGTATTTCGCGAACGGCTCTAAATTTGATAACGGCGAGACGAAGGTGATTCGCCCGAAACAATGAGAGGCTGAGTAATTACCGTTTCAGCCGCCGAGCGGCGCTGCTTTCGAAGAAATGAAGGAATGAGCATGACTGATGATCATCATCAATTCTAGCGTCTTTTGTCGGGCCGAGACATCTGACGAATGGATTAGACAGCTCTCTCGATTTCATGCGATGCTTCAGATACCTCAGGATAAGCCTAGAACATCTCTTTCGCCCGCGCCGTCTCTCTTGTCCCATCTATTACAGCCCGAGCGTTACTTTTCAAAACATTGATCCTGTCAGGATTTGCAAAAATGAAGCGTAAAAGATGTATTATATCCATGTATACGCACGTCGTTGTTATCTCCCCGTCGCGTTCGTACCGCCAAAAAGACGGTAAACTAACGCGCGGCAGTACTGTGAAAAAGATGCACATGAAGATATATGTAGAAGAAAAATATCGATTTTGATGTACTAACCCTACGTTGGTGACTTTTCTGATTTAACTAGCGCATAGTCTCGCAGACCTAGAAGTTCAAATTTTTAAGCATCGGGTTAAATTTCTTATCGCTATTACGAAGTTACGAAGTGTTCTTTTTTATTAGGTGTGAGTTGAGTTCTACGAAGGCATGCTTGGACGTATCATTTTATGTAAGTGAGGATCTATGCTGAAGTCCGAGTCGCAAAGACCAGATAGTGAATATGTGGAATATCACAATGAAAATATAAATACTACCGTTTTCTGATGAACGGGCATCTGCTTTTGTAACACAACGAGTAACGTTTCTCTTCATTGGAACCCAACTTCGGCCGCGCCCCTCTTCAGAACGAGACCTTCAGCTTTTCAAATTTGACCCTGATTTGGATCCTTCTAAAAGAGTTCTCGTTCATATAAATTCAACTGAAGACGTTAGGAAATTTATGAGTAATTTTCGCATTAAATTTCGGGTACGCGCAACCAGTGCTATAACGCACTAACGAATCACTCAAAGAGATTTCATTATATTTTTAACGCAAATTTCCAAATGCTGTCGCCACTTTACTCACCGACTTTTAGATCCTTCTTGAAAACTGTTCCTACCTTTTTCTTTCTCTCCAACATCTTTCCTCCTTTTTAACATTCTCTTCTCTCTATCACCCAATTTGTCTCTCTCTTTTATTTGCCCAATTAACGATCTTTGCTTTCCCACCACGTTTTATGCTACATTTGCTTTTCTCTCGCTCCAAGACACATTCTTCGATCCAGCGTTTACTCTCATGTCCTCCTTTCTCAGCCATCTGATAAAAAAACTCCAAATTAGAGGTCTTCTATTCGCAGATCGCATAATTTGCTCTATAGGTTTTAAAACGGGCCTTCGAATTAACGCTGTAAGTTTATACGTACTTAGCGACCATTCTCACGAACGGAACGAAAACTGGCATAGCGAACTTCTATTTATCATTCATCGATTAGTTTCTCCGAACGAGTAATAACATATTCCCAGCATCGCTGTTTAATGATTACCTTAAGCAAGCGAAGTTCAAGGGTTACCTAAAATTTCAAAATTTTTATGAATAGATTAGAAAGAAACATTGCTTTTGGACGGTTGTGTATTATAGGTTACTGTTATGAAGAAAATATTACTGTATATTTAGGCGGATTTTCGCTATCGGAGGCCCTGGGTGCAAAGATCAAATGATATGAGGCCCCCTCTAGGAATTATGAGTAAGAATGCGAATTTTTCTATTAAATACACAAAATGCGGGATAACTAAGCTGTTGAAGCACTCCAAAAACACTACTAAAACAGCATCTTGGTAGGGAGACGTAAATCGTACAGTCTGCATTAACACTTTGACGCCTAGAATCATGGTAAGTTCTCACAGATTTAGTCGATGTTTTCAATGCATTCCAAGAAAATAGCTATTACGACAACTTCCGTCGATTAGATTAATTTAGAAACACAGTATTATCTATCAAAGTAGGTATTTATTAGGTATTACTTAAAATTTACTCCTACAACGAAAAGGAAATAAATCAGGCGTTTTAGCGTTGAGACAGTGAAGCTCAAGCTTTAATCCCCAACTGGCAGTTGTATTTCCTCTCATGACTGCAAACTGCAGAAAGTGCACTTTATTGTATTTTGAAATCAACTATGTTTCATCGGAAATCGTTAATTTCATTGCTTTATTACGACGACAGGTAAAGGTGAAGCTAGCGGTTCACACTTCAGGGTAGATTCCCGTAGGAATTAGCATTGTCCATCTGAGTTACCTAAGGGTTAGTGCAGCAAATTGTGATAAACCTTCAAGTAAGCAATCTACTGGGACGCGTTGAACCGGCTGAAGGGCCGCTGCGGCCAGCGGATCGGAGGTGCAGCACGTTGAATCGGGGATTAGATTTCCGTATCTAATCGGCGAAGCCGGGGAACAACTAAAAATCGACGGAATAATCCGAAATTTTCGCGGACCAACGGATTCTAGAAGCTTACGAAGAGCATTCATACCACCTCCCGATGTAGAACATGTTCTACATCGGGAGGTGGTATGCTTACATTCATTAACAGGTCCTGAGAAAATGGCATTTTTTTATTCTCTCCATTATATTTCAATATTGAGTTTTGAATGTTATAAAAATGAAACACTGAGAAGACGTAACAGTTAGGATGGTGCGATAACTCACCAAAAGGATTTGGACATTAAGGAATATGACATTACTGAGACTCGAACCCAGGTCTTCCACTTTCCGAGCAGGTATTCTAACCATTAAACTACTACGCCGTGTTATTTAACACGGCAACGCGGCGGTAGTTCTGTGGTTACAATACTTGCCCGGAAAGTGGGAAACCTAGGTTCGAGTCCCAGTCGTGTCACTATTTTTCATACTAGTTTCTTGAGAATCACCCATACGACTTTACCATGCAAAGTTACAACACCTTTGTGAAAGATTTGGTGCTTTCCCGGTGAATGGTTTGTTTCAGAAAGTCTTCACGGGAGACTAACCGGATTGTTTCTTGGTGTAGAACCAACGCTTCGGCCACTTTCACCGTGGCCATCTTCAGGGTGTATCCCTCAGCGGGTAATGTTTGTTAATTTACCCGCTGAGGGATACACCCTGAAGATGGCCACGGTGAAAGTGGCCGAAACGTTGGTTCTACACCAAGAAACAATCCGGTTAGTCTCCCGTGAAGACTTTCTGAAATACAACACCTTTCTCAATCCTTGTGATTTGGACATTCTCTAAAAAGGCAAAGTAATTAAAAATAAATTCGGCAGAGATTAAGGTGAAGCATGACTTGAATCCTAATTCGTCCTTAATAGCTTCGACGTAAAGATAGAAAAATTTTCATCGCAGAACTGAAAAAAAAACTTCCAAGGTGCGGACTTTCTGGTAATAGGCTTGACAACACCCCAGTTACGGTAGCCTTCTTGAGGATACCAAATCAAGCACAATTGGGTCAAACCAAATGGCAAGCGGAGTGAAAAGACATGCGAAGTTGCATTCCCCGAGACTCGATCCCAGCGAATTAAGTTCGGAAATCGGCTGAAGAAAACTGCCACTGGAGAGCTTGTGAAAATTCGCTCGCATTCCTCAAGTAATCGGAGGAAAGATGATTCGAGCAAATACGCCGCATAATTACGGTCTAGGGGGGATATGCAAACCGTGCACCGCTTCGGAAGTAAATTATGTCGCATCGCGCCACCGCACCAAATCGTCTTCAGTTCCCCGAATTTGCCTTCGGGCCAACTTCCTTCCCATCCCCGCTAATTCCCTCGGTCCGACGATTTCCCTTCATCCCTTCTCGCAGTGGATTTTCTCGCTGTCCCTTAACAATCCGATTCATGATTAGGTGGGGAAAAGGGAAGAAAAAGTTTCCCGGGTCAATTAGGGAGGCACCGATTTTCACTCGGGAGACCGCCGCGGAATTTCTCATTCCCGAGCGCTTTTATGGAAAATTTTTCGAAAAAAACGCGTTGCTTCGCCGGGAAAAGGATATGTGTACATTGAAATCAATTAAGGGCGAGGGAGATCGCTTCCGAATGGTTATTTCAAAGAGCCGTCCCCGCGCTCGTTACTATCTGTATTCTGCCTGGAGGTCTGTTTGAACTTCAAATCCTCAACCATTAGCTACTAAAAGTGATGGAGAGGGAATGAGGTGCGCTAGGAAAAATGGGGATTGAGGTGCTTTGCCTCTACTTTTATAACTGAGCTCGAATGCTACGAATAGAATCCGTCCGTAACGTTTACTGCTGGTTTTATTCAAATTGTTGATTTGACAAATAGATCTCTATTGACAAAAACGGGAAAATAAGGTACATATATTAAGTTATCAGGCCGAAGGCTGATTATATCGTCATACTTTTCAACAGTAGCTACCAATAAATTTAGAGAGAGAGGGAATGATGCTTACTTTGCTAGATGAGGAGGGAGATATTGTCTTTGCTTTCCTCTGTGAACCAGTATACCACCAGAGGAAAGAAACCCATGAAACCCTTTACTATCATAAGAGATGGCAACATATTACTGTCCTGAGGGCAGTATATACAGTAACACCAGTTAACACGAACTCGAAGGGACCGCAAAATCGAGAGTTCGTGTTAAAAAAATTCGCGTTAGGGAAATCGCGAAGAAAATTATGCAAACTCGTCTAGCCTATTTCAGATAGACATTCATTACTCAAATCAAATACAAATACAATCAAATGTATTATCTAACAATAAACTATAAACAGCAAATATAAATTGATACAATTAATCATTGATAGAAAGCAAACTTTCACATGGCTGAGCTGCAATTTGCCTAAGGTATACGCTGCACAATTATCCATTGTCAGCAGGACCTGCCGATTCTGTTTTTTTATTTTATGCGGCGATTAAATTTCAAGAACCACTGTCGGATTGCTATTCCGTCGATCCACGCCTTTTTGTGTGCGCCTCCATGACATTTTTTCTCCCTTCATATTTAAAGAGCGGTTTGGTAAGATATTATAAAACATCCCTGTCTCATCCATGTTGAAAATGTTCCGTGGGTCATACTTTTCCTGGAGGTGCTTGAAATGTAGAAGCCATTCGTTTGAGTCATTCTGGTTCAAGCACTTTATTACCCTCTCCGCATTTCACTTGAGAGGAAATCCCGTGCCTTGTTTCTGGAAACGCCACAACCAACCAGTAGAGCAGTTGAAGTCATTAATCCCAAGGTTTGAAGCCATTGAATTTGCCTTTTCCTGCAGAATGGGTCCACTCAATGGTATATCCACTAACCACATATGTTTAAATCACTTTACCAATTCTTCCTCGACATCTTGATGACGAGCTAGCGTAATTTCTTAGCTTTTTGTCCTGTGCTGCACAACTTGTTGTGATTTTTCTCGATTCTTTATTATTGTAGAAAGTGTTGATTTCGGAATAACAAACGAATGAACAATCTGGGTTTTACTACAAGCTCCGCGTTGCACTTCATCCAAAATCCGAAGCTTTGATTGGAGATTAATACTAGTTTGCACACGTTTGCTCATTTTGTATAAGAAACACTCCAAATTATGTAAGACTACTGATGAGCAGATCCTTTCCTTCACCACAAGAGGAAGACCTCAGACCCGAATAATAGTCGTGAACTCACTGAAAGTCCTATAGCAGACTCGATTACTTCAATTTTGCCTATTGTATCCTTGTTCCTAAGAAAATTTTCCCAAGTGACACGATGGTACTTCCCTAGTAAATATTTTATTATTATTGTTTTTATCTGACGCGCAGCAGCATATCTGATCCCTTATGCTAAAATCTTCTCCTATTTATTTTTGGAGGGTCTGAGAAGAGTCAAGGCATTTATATCGTAAACGGTAGCGATAAAAATTGTCAACAAACTTCAATTAAGATGATAATCGGCAGTGTTTTGAGAACACTTCGAGAATGTTTTCGAGATAGTCATCTTTGTTTGGTAGGATCATGTTCTCTTCAGATTGCAGTACCTGGTAAGCTGGCGTGAGATAGTCTTGAGCCCTTTCAAAGAACAGTAAGCGAAATACGACTGATAAAAATAGGAATGCTGTATCATATAGCACTGTGCGGTATAGGATATATTTTTGACAATCACTTCTAGGTTATCACTTTTCGATACCATTTGGACCATCCACAATAAATGGCTATCATCAACCCAATAATTTTCGGAAAAAATCTTAGCGCGTCACTGGAAATGAACGGTTCGCTTTAAGTGAGAAATCCTCAGTGCGGGACCGAGATATTTGTTCGAGTTTCGTACTAACCTATTTTCGTGCTAAACGAATAAAACTCTCTAAGACGCAATGTATCCGTACCGGGACCGCAATTTGAGTTCGTGTTACAGCGAAATTTGCTTTAAGCGATTACGTGTTAATGAGGTTTTACTGTATGTACTAATGTTTCCTTTACTGGAATCCATCATTCATGTCCGTCATTCAAATTACCACTGCTATGTAATGACAATATCAACAACACTTTCTGTAGCATTCAATAAGGAAGTGAAGAACATTATTGAACATCAATAAAATCTCACAATCAGTATTTCTTATATTTTTACAGTCACGAACAAATTAAAGCATATATAAGATGTACCCGTTAATAAAATAAGTTAAATGAAATCCTCGAAGGATACCTTAGGACTACCGCGGATAGAGGCCACGAAGATAGTCGATTCCCTACTAATTCCAGTCGTTAACAACGGTTGATTATAAGGTTCCCAGAATTTTTGCTCGCCGTCCGGGCATTCGTTATTATCCCTGAGTCCTAGTGGATTTCGACGTAAGCGTCGTATTCGAATCTTTGGCTTCGAATTTGGCAGCCTGATTCCAAATGACGTCACACTCGAAGGGGTAGGCTATCCGTGCGACCACGTAAGCGATTCCTCCCGAAGTCGCACGTAAGCATACATTCGGCAGGACTTCGGATAGGGGGAATTTGAATTTGAATCTTGTTTCGAATTTACGTAATCACTCCCTAGGAAGCAAATTCAGCAAAAGATAAAGCCCGATCGAACCGCATATCGCCGTGCTGCACCTTGTATACACATAAGGTGGCCATTATAAATGACTTATTATTATAAATGACGGTTTTCCGAACTAATTTCTAATTGTTCTGGAAGATAGATCAATTTGCTAGAGCAGCCACCCGGAAAGTGGATGGTCCGGATTCGAGTCCCGGTCCTGTGAGACGTTTTTATGCCAGTTTCTCTTTCGGAATATTCCTAGGCGCATACCTTAATATGCAAAGTTACCTTCCACCCTTTTCCTTTTAAAAAGACTACGTTCGTAAAGTAGGGATGTGATGATATGAAAAATTATCCTTCAGAATTGAAATATTCCATCTCCATGATTTACTTAGACGTTTGAAATAGTAAGTAGTCCTCAATTGCACCATTATCTTAAATATGCGCACATAAAATGCATCGCTGAAAAATACTCAGCAGCGAAAACAAAAAAAAATATCTCTCAGTTAATGAGACGCAGTGCTGATCTTTTCTTCGAAGCCACTATTATCGAAGCGCTCGAGCAATTACTTTTGCCTGTTACGCATGTGAGGGGCTTCTTTACCACGAAAGCTTTCCACCCTTTCCTGCTTGTTAAATTCTTTTGTAAAATGAAAATCATTCAGTATCATTATTAGTGTATGTAGGATATAGTATATGTCAATTCGTAACTCCCCGGTAACGTAAGTTACCGGTTCGTTTTAATCAATTCACGCAATGTTGCGTTCTTTCACAATTACGTTTCACCCTCACGTATAGTCTTAGTGATGTATAAAATTATATATGTATGTGATATATATATGGGATACCTCATTACTTAGCATTCGATAAGGGGTGGCCAAAATGAATACCATTTCTCAACTGCATCCATATCCCAGTAAATTTCATTTTTGTCAAGCCATGAACGAGACTAAAGCTAAATTAACCAACGCATATTTTAAAGAATAACGAAATATCACTTATACCTTTACCACAATAAAGGCATAAGTGTTCTTTTTTCGTTATTCTTTACAATGGACACCTACCACAAAGTTGACGCAGAATTCTTAGATTCTATCAACGCATATTCTTTTATCCTGTGCAAAAAGCATGGTAAATGTACGAAACTAAAATATAAGATGTAAACAACGCGATAAAATACACAAAGAAATATATATTGACCACAGGTTAGTAGAGGAAGCATACGTCTTGTTGTATTTTATTAAATTGGTTTCCTCCATTTATCACTTCACACTCACAGAATCTCTAGCTTTTTCTGTTAATTTCCCAATTCTCCCTCAAACATCTATTTACCGGACAATTACAGTGGTTGGCTTAAAAGATAACAACGGACGAACCTAAAACCATTCGCTAACCAGAAAAATCCGAATAGTCGGGATTCGAACCCGGGACGTTGGGGTTGGAGCGCGATTGCCACTCCCTCACTGCGGCCGGTAAACGATATCAGAAATATATAAATTATAAAACTGCAAAGAAGGCCGTCGCTTGAAATATGCGTTGCTCATCTAAAAATAGATTTGAAACAAAAGAAAAGATCTGGGCGGTGAAAGGACGTTAAACGGAGTTATTTGAAATTGGATCTAGAAACGCATTTAGGAAGGGAAATAACAAATGAAAATCTTAACCCGAGTTTATCACGGCGGCACTTCTCATCCGTTACACTAGAAAGGGGGCTGAAATGAAAAGCGCTCGGGGAATTTGAAAAAGTATGAGCGGCAGATATAAGGTTATCAAGTTATGAGACGGGACACTCCGCAGACAGGATGCTACTCACTTTCAAATTATCCAACCACTTTCACTGCGCGAAATGAAGACGACCCTCCGCTAATGGTCTCCAATACGTCCTTAGCTAAAAGAACTTTCGCTTAGATGAGTGAAAATTCCGCGGCGATGTTCTCACTTGCTGAAATCTCGACCTAAGTCATTTGTGGAAGTGATGGGGAAGATGGAGAAATTGCTTCTTTTGAAGAGGATAACATTAAAGAGATGTAATGAAGATGAACTCAACCTTCATGCTAGCGATATGTTATCGGGTAACCACTTATAATTGCCGCAATTGCACGAATGCGAGACGATGCTTTTTTTCTTTCAAGACTTCCGAAGATAAAATTGACTCGTCTTACATAAGCAAGAAATATCCTCTACTGTAATTGGATTGCATGATCTAGATATTACCTCTATCAGTACACCAAATTTTCATTCAATTATTTTGAGCGTATTAATTGTAACATCATGCAAAAGCATTTTCATCAAGAATCTAGTTTAGTGTTTTAGCATTTAAATTTAATTTTACCTTGTTAGGAGTTTTCCATCCTACTCTCGAAATTTTTATTACTGATAAATACAGGGGATTCCTCTTCCGCGTTCTTAGGAGCGTATTCGCGCCATAAAATATAAATTCAAATGAAACAAATCGCTTAGTTGTAGTTAATGCAAGATATAGCCTGTGTCAACTCCTACCAAGAACTTTCTACCGAGACCAATTTTGCTTTACGTTCATTTATCACCGAGAAAATTTGTTCTACAAAATCGATAGCAATTATTTATCATGCCACAGAACTGATTTGAACTTTGTATTTGAGTCGAGAAAATAAATGTCAATGTTTAAGTCAAATTCCTTTGATTGAATGATTTGAGTTTACAAATAGCAGATTAAAAAACAAAATACAAGAAACAAAAAAATTTAAAGTATGCACTCCGTCAGGTACTTTTGCTGTAGCAACCAGTGATAAAATACCAGCCAGATAAAAAGAAAAATGTTCGTTTTGTATGGTTAAACGAAGGATAAGACGCGTTTAAATTTGGTCTAACTCGCCCTAGTTAAGTGTTTATTCAACTTTAAATTCACGCATCTAAACTAAAATATTCGACAGTGATACTTTCTTACAATTGGTTTGCCATGGATCGTAATTTCCTGTGAATTCTATGTGTATAATTATTGGAAAATTGCTTGAGGCTCACTTAGGCTACCGCGTTGGACTGCAAGGGGATGAGTCGCGAAAATCAGATTTTAGAAGTTTTTAGTTCTTTTACATTTGTAGATTTTTTGTTCGTGTGTCGATAAAATTGCAATTTGAAAGATAAAACAATATGCCACAAGAAAAATATTGAAGTTCTTATGGTCCTTCTTATGGCACTCGTCTCGAATTTAAAGAGATATTATTTCTAACTCAATTATGATAAAGGAGTTAAGTCTACAAAAGATAAAAAGGCGCTTAACGTGTAATTGTTATTGACCCTATTATGTTATGTCATATAGATTAGCATACAGGCATTTAGACGACACACAGATAAACTACGAATATTGTATTGATTTTATATAGGTATAAAATAGGTACCTTTAAAATAATAAATCTGGCTTAAAATAAAAGTCCAAATCCTACAGTTCTTGACTATCTTTTTTTACCTCTTAACTGAAACCAATGCTCTGCCGCGCACGTTGCCTAGTTCTAGAAAAATATCCAAAAACAAAAGAATCACGACTTGCGGCCCTTATGCGGAGGAGCACTCTTCCTCTTTTGCGGCAGAGCGTTTGTTAGCGGATGAAAACAGAAAAAGCGACCGTTTTTTGTTTCTCGAGGAAGCTCGGGTTTGAAGAGGGCGCCACCGCAATCGTGGAGACATTCCATTATTTTACGATTCCACGGAAAATAGGCGATTGCTCTTTGACGGTATATAATGGATAATTCTATGATAAAGCAGTTATATGCTAGGAAGGCCGATGCGAGACGATTCAAGACTTACCAAGGACCAAATCGGTTCACGGGGACTCAAAAATATGCTAGTTTGGTCTGTCTCACAGTAGTGTTTGCTGCTTTACGTAATTTTGCTTCGGAACCCTTGTTAATTGAGGTCGAACTGTGGAATCCATAGCGGTTATTTTCTTCAGAAACTAAAATTTAAAACAAAACTAATTTGGAATGATTAATTATATCGGTATCCGAAGGCGTATAAAGACATCGTGTAAAGACATTGCGGGGTAAAAGAAATTTTGTACTTTTCCACAGGGACTTGAATTCGCTACAGCTTTCGTAAACGTACTTACATGTCGTGCCTGAAGATATAAGTATCTTACGAAACAGGTTGCGAATTACAGTCCCTGTGGAAAAGTACAAAGTTTCTTTTATTCTGCTTTGGAATAATCAATACTTGGTTGTGATCACCATTATCCTGTTTAACAGTCCGTAAGAACAAACTCCCATCCATCTAGAATACATTGAACAGGTGGTGTCAAAAAATTAAACATAATTTAAAGCTACTCTTATCGTGATAATGAAGGAGATTTGGGAATAAATTTGCAGGCAAAGGCGCGCGCTTTGAGGAACCCAAAGAATAAGCGGTCAATTAGTCTTACTTAAGTGGAAACCGAATCCAGATCTTTCCCTTTCTAAATCAGTGAAGCTCTAAATTAATTGAGGTACTTATTACGCTTCTCAGAAATCAAAATTTAGTACTCGGTCAGTGGAAAATTCTTTACCCTCGAATAGAGCATACTGTTTTTTATATTATCGAAATTAAATAGATTTTATTGATGAAATGTGATCGACTTAATCTATACTGATGGACATACTTCTCTGCCTGTACGAATTTTTTGCAAAATTATTAGAACTTTTTGTAATCTCATTCTTCTTTCCTCTAATCATTATATTCTAGTGTAGACATAACTAGACAGACAGACATAATATCTTTTTAAACAGGTGTTTTGGACTCAGTATCACTTCTAATCACCAACTGTTTTGAAATTTTATTTAATGTACAGAATCGGCTCCCTTACAGATTTATTATAAACATACACACATGCAATTTATGCATATATAGTTTGTATGATTTCTTCACCATTTGTACTTGGTAGAGTTTCATCTATAGCAATATTTTGTAAAATAACCCGGGAAATGGAACGGGAGGCTGCCATTGAGGCTGCGCGACTGAGTTAGCAGAGGGTAGTCATCCCTACCTTAGGTACAGACGACTCCCCTCTACTGTTGGGAGTCCTTTCTTCCTTCTACACCGGCCTGGGGATGAATACCTTACAGGCAGATGTATACTTGTGAAAAATCACACGCAACTTTAGATATCGCTGTTCTCGCAATTGAAAGAATTACTTGTTAGCATATTTTTATCGATAGTTTAATAAAGTACTCGAATTCTTTAAACACCGCGAAGAAACGACACTCTTCGTTATCCGTTAAAAAATGAGAAATCATGACCCGACTACATCCACGATTCACCTACGAACGACCCATATCTCCTCCATTGAAAAAATCAACGAAAAAAATGCGGAAAAGAAAGGAGTCGAGGCATCTTTCCAGAGATCCCGAATTCGCGTGGGTCTCGTCGTGCCCGGCAGAGATAAGCAATCTGCTACATTTTTCATCTCCTTCCTTTTTAACGTGATGGAAAAAATCACGGAGGGTTCGGTGGAGGAGCAACTGGGGCAGGGAAGTTACGATAGCCGTGACCTTGTAAGCCCCAATCTCTTTCTCATCAGTATCGGATAAAGTAAACCGCTTAACAGAATAAAAAATGTCAAGAGAGAGACAGAACACGTTCGAAGTCCTGCATCTGAGACGCTCTACACCAAGTAGGTTATTGCCACCGCCGAGTGGTGGAGGCACCGTCGCGAGTTGATGCGGTCGGCTTGGTGGCTTGTTTTCGCCCTAGCGATACGTGGAAAAGTCCTCGAGGATCAGGAGATAATTATTTCTCGGAATCAAAAATTATTTCTCTGAAATCTGGGGTTCTCGAGCAGTAGGGAATCAGGGAAACCGGAAATACAATACCGCCGATTCTGATTCAATCTGGTGCTTAAAGTAGAAAGTTTAGAGGGGCTTGTTTTCATTAACATTTTCCTTTAACTGGACAAACATAATTTTCATCATTTTATTACTTCGCAATCCCGAAATTATCGTCAAACAGCAAGAATATTTGCTCCTTTTTTCTCGCAACATACTATCGGATTTTTAATTATGTGCCCCAGGTCTTTGTTAATTTATTGCGAGCTATATACGTAATGTATATAAACAATTTTTACATCAAACTAAAGATAATTCTATTTTCTTTTTGAAACAGTTTTATCGCTGACGCAGAGGAAGAACTTTATTATCTTTAAGAAATATTTAAACCTAAGTCCCCAAAAACGGCACTTTTTACGAGTCGCGGTTTTTCGCGAAGTAGAAAATTCATTTGCAAAGATGCATTCTTTCGCAATTTCATCATTCGCATTACGGCATCACAATTTCATCCAGAGTTGCACGAAAGCGTTCAGTTTTTTTAAATTTTCGAATATGCATTATTTTGTTGTTAATCGGCGTAAAAGTTTAAAATCTATCTAGTCCTAGAGTTTTGGTCTTAGAAAAATTTGATTGCACAGTCAATTCACAACGTTATATACACAATTTTATATATACTGAAATAATAAAGGATTTAACAACTTTCAAAATGTATTGATATTTATTTCAAATAACTTACAGAGTCGGCTGAGGTTTCTTATTACTGCTAAATACAGCAAGTACGACTCAGTCCATAGTACAAAATTCATCCACCGGTAGCGCTATTTAAAGTATTTGAAAATGCCTACCTTTACGTGATCTCTTGGTTATGTATTTACGGTACGCTGTCAGAGACTGCTATTTAAGGTTATTTTCGTATGGAGTTTGGGAAAAACCCTCCTAGTAGGCGTAAAATTTAGTCTTTGCATCAAACCTTGGTTGAGACTGGTTGTTCTTTATGCACAATTACCAGTCAACAACTGGCTATCCGGAATGAAATCGCCTTTAAGTGGGATGGATGCGGCATCACGAATGATAGCCACGATGAGCCAACATTAATGTTGGATGACAAACTTGATAGGCGTTCCTTTAAACTGATTGTAAGACCTCGACCGACTCCATAAGTTATCTTAATAAATGCCTATATGTTTTTAAGTCGTCAAGTCTTCTTTGAATTACTAGATGGGTAATGGGTTGCTGGGTACACTGTGTGCTGCTTCTTGCCACTCATTTCTCCCCATATATTAATCCATGGAATTGCGATGGTAAGCAATCTTTCAATCTGTCCTCCACTTTAGTAAGATCTACGGAGGTGAGTGTGGGACACTTTGGCCCGCATACCAATGCGATGAGGAGTCGTTCGGAATGGATTGCGTAACTGGGGATTGCAGCGACCACAGGCTACCAAGCGTAAGTGGGTTTTTGCGTCTATGCTCGTAGGGGAAGAATTAAGACTGTAAGATATGATGGGAATGAGTAAAGGAGAGATAAAAGAGGTGAGATGAAGGGAGATAAGGTAAGAGTATAAAGAAATTGGAGGGAGGAAGGAGCAGAAAAGGAAAATAAAAACGAAACATTGTCTCAATTAAATAGCGCTTTCTTATCATCAGAGGGGTACTTCGTCGCCTGCAGAGTATTGTCTTACAATCACTTGCATCTCTCTTTTTTTTATAGCTACCGCAAATATCTAGAAATTAACTATCTTTAAAATATATCTAAAATATCTCCACTTAATTTTCAACGGCCGTTTCAGGTTCAATGGCTTTTTTCGTATTTCTCTTTCAGTGTCCTATTCCGTCCTTTTCATAATC
>KZ308223.1:798602-811352 GCA_000376725.2 Ladona fulva
AAAGAGAGCGCGGTTGATTATAGTTTATTTCTTCCGATAAAATAATGAATAATTAAATACTGCCGGAGTAAATTAGTTATACTTAAATATTTAATTTCGTTTTGTAAATGACCAATCTTTTATAGTAACGGGTTGAATGCAGTACGGGACCAATAGGTCTCAATTAGCCCCGGAATACAGTTGCAAGCAGTAGAAGTACGTAGTCTCACGAATCGTAGCGTAAAACATGGGTGATTGCAAACGCAATCCATTCTCATGTAATACTTTCAATTTCCCGTTTCCACTCGTTCTCTCGTAACTACTCCTGGGCTCCTCCCCTTAATCCATCCCATTGTCTAATCAATTTGCAGCCTTTTTTCAGTCCCTCGAAAGGGACACCAACCATCTACTTTATCCCTTCAAGAAATCAACCACTGGATCCCGTCGTTACTTCTCTCCTTCCATCACATCTCTTCCCTCCTCTCCTCCTTACTTTTCCTCATCGTTCTCCTCCGATTCCATTTCCTTCTCTCTTCATTTCCACCGGAATTCTTCTCCTCTTCTCCCATAGCTCATCCTTCTTCATACTCTAATCCATCAGAGCTAAGCTGCATCATTTAGCTCGCACGCTTAAGCCAAATCTTTCGGGGTCCCCTTCTCCCTTGCCTTTTTTCCCTCTGATGTTCCCTTTACGCCCCCGTCCCCCCTTAGAAACTCTTTCACTGCAATTTTTCTCTTTGTCTACCCGCCATTTTTCCCTGATGGATTTGTGTGCCTTTTCCATGTAGTGGCTTTTGTTACTCAGCAACCTCTCAGGAAACAAAGCATAAATGTATTCTTGTTTACAAGAAATTGTTAACTAAATCCTATTCACTACTACGCGGATTCGTATCCGAGTGTCACTCTGCGCTACCTGTTTTTCTACGTATTCTGTAGGGTTACTGAGGGCACACAAAGATATTTGTTATTCTAGTGATAAGCGCTAGTTTTATTAAATAGAATTCCTTAATTAATGTATAGTAGGTCCCTTGCAATTCGAAGGTGAATAATATTCACTTGTTTCTGAAATCCATAGAAACAGTCTGGAGGCCGGTTTCAAGCTCAAACCCTCAATCAATGACTAACATGGCTTTGGATAAGGAATGAGACTTGCAAAGCAAGATAAGGAGTGAGGAAGTTTCGTTGCATGCCTTGTGTTACCAGCATGCTCTGAGAGGAAAACGTCTACGTAAGTTACGCATTACGCTATAAATAACAATAAACTCGATATGCGAGGCTGTTGGAATTCCACCCCACGGAAGTCCATTGTAATGAGAATAACATATTTGATACCGTGAAGAAAGTTTTCTCGGGATACAAGCCAGGTTTTCTGGTGGATTGTCTCCAACGTTTTGGCTTCACACTCCGAAGCCATCTTCAGGGATCCATCTTCCGGGAAGCCATCTTCCGGGAAAGAACCAGATCTTTCTATATTTGATACCATTGAATAAGAAGTTACCAGATTGAATTCTATTATTTAGTATCATTCAACTCTCATTAGCTTTCATATTATCACATGAAAGACCAAGAATGATACAAAAGTAAATTCAACATACACATCTCTCTATTCTGCAAAAGGCATCAGAAACTCATTTCTTTCGGGTTCGATTCCCTGTGGGGACTCACGTGCGAAATGACCTTAGCCGTCTAAGCACTTTAAAACATTACTATTAACCGAAAATGCATTTATGAGGATACGCTTGCAAGAACAAGGTATTCAGTATTTATTGGTAAATCCTATAGACCAATAAGGGAAGAAGCCTCGTAACTTATAAGACCCGTCGAGGATATTGAAATATTTGATGGAACTTCGAGAAGCTCTGGAAAGGAACTCAAGATATCTTCTCATCGACGCTGGATGAAACTTTCTTTGGACGTAATTCTTTTTATTTACCAAGCAACTATATCATTTTAGAACATAATTTGCAATTTCTCAACAAACATCCACTTAATGGACGAACATAGCGAGAGAAAACTGCGGCGGAGGACGAATACCAATTCCGCAACCCGGAGAAACTTGGTCATCCAGGACTCGAACCCGAGACCTTTGCGTCGATGAGCTAGGCAAGCTGGTATTTACGCCAACGAGGCAAATGTACTCATAGAGTCTTAATTTTACGGCTATTGTATAAGGCTGTCCGTAGGGGTATCAATGCCACCAATTGTTTTACTTTAAATATGTAATTTACAATACATACATAGGTGTTCTACCTTTCGGTAGGTCCATGTGCCCTAATATTCCCTATTCATAGCCCTTTCCTTCGCTACCTGGTAACTTACCCCACCCTTTATGTCATCTAACATTTTTTGCCTTTGCCNTTATTTTTTAAGTTTTTGTACTAATAAATACGAAACGCTTGTGATATTTGAATTATTTTACTGCTATTATCTCATTATTTTATCATTTACGAATGATCACAGTTAATTTCCTTTTCCACGGAGAAACTGACGTGAAAAGTATCGACAAGACTGGGACTAGGACTTGAACCTAGGACTTTTTAGGAATGTTCCTAACCAATAAACTCCACGCCAACTCAATTCCCCACAGTTTTTGCGATTTTCTGAACAAGACCTGGGTTCGAGTCCCAGTCTTTTCAATATTTTGCACGTCTGTCTCTCCTTAGGTTTTCAACCGCACAGCTTTCCGTGATTTATAAAATACCTTAATCTTATCCTTGTAATTAAATATGTAATTGTAATATGTTCGGTATTACGGCAAATACGGAAATTCTGAGCATTTTTCTACGTTATTTCAGGAATATTTTGTATGAGATTCTTCAATACCTTGAAATGCCTTGTTAGCATGTTCCTTATATGAAATATAAAGAGTAACAAAGGTAAAATGTAGCTTTATTTATGGGAGCACAGTTTTCCTCAAATCCTCTTGACGAACTCTTTTTCCTTTCAAAATTGAGTGGGTGTTATACGCAGGCATGCTCTCTATTTCTAAATATTTGATTCCAGGATGAATTACTTATTGGTTAAAGATTTTTCCAATCGGCTTTTGAAGGTAAGAAGCGCTAACAAACGCAGAGAAAAACCAAATAAAGCTTCTCTGCCGCAAATTGTACATTTATGATGGACATTTTTGAGAGAAATAAAGTTCCACAAAATTTTCTCCAGCCAAGATATGACTTTAAAGGTGCTTGGTCAGCGTGTTCTCTGTTATACCATCGGTTACCTTCAATTAATTTTCGATACTGCAATTACTTAATTTGCCGTAGGATATAAATCCTCCAAAATCACCACTCGTTGGCGAACTTTGTGGAAATGCCGTCTGAAGCAGGATTATCTCCATCAAGGCAAGAATACACCATTCCACCATATTTGATTTTCAATCCGTATTCTTTTAATCCTCAGCGATGCTATCGCCGCAATCCAAAAATCCCCCTCGTCACTCTCTTTCAGGCTCATTTATATAAATCAACATGGACGCACCTTTTTTTCTCTCTTCCTGTTCCCATCTTCCATTACAGCAACCCCAATTAATCTACTTGTATCTACCGGTCCTTCCTGTCCACGTTTCTTCCATCCTATCACGCCATCTCCATCTCTTCCGACTCCATTCTTATCGCTTCCTCCCTCTGTATTCACCCCATTCTTCACTTTCCTCTAATATCTTCCCCTTCTGAGCATCCCTTCTCTCCAATCTCTCTTCCCTATCGACTCTTTCCTCTACTCCATCCGTTTGGGGGAACGTTTTTCTTAGCCTCTTTCATACCCTCTTTTCGAGTGCTCCGTCGAGATTTTGAATTTCCGAACTCGTATATTTTCACGTGCCCGTTGGGAAGGGTAGGATTCCGACAGAAGGGTAAAGAAGAAACTGCCTGAGGGAAAAACAATAAAATTGGCGGATATATAGTACCGTATATGATCTCCAAATACATTATCGTAAAGTATATAACATAATATAAATATTGAATTGTCGTGCTGTAATAATTTCATATCGTAAATTCATACAGTAATTGGGTACTGTAATACGATATTGTAATTTATTACCGTGATATAACATTTAACTGTACTATTGTGATTTAATACTGTCATGTAATAACGTAATCTAATATAATATTGCTTTGTAATACTATAAAATAATGTAATTTCATATCTTATTGAGTGTAGTAATTTGATATTGTACTAATTACCGTGATACTTTGTTTAGTTGCAATATTATGATGTAACACTGTCATAGTAATTGTATAATTATAACTGTAATAGTGTAATTTGATAATGCAAAATAATTATGTGAATTATTACTTTAATATCATGCTTAAATATAATATTGTAATACCGTTTTTTAAGTATAATTCTAAAATGGAATTATAGAGTATAGTTTTAACTTTTAAGTGTGATCTGAGATGTTGTATTAAATTTCCCCGTATCTCTGCTTAGTGTTCCGTATTTTATGTACCTCTTCTAACTTTATCTATGAATTTTTCATCTTTTATGTTTACGTTTTTATTTGGTTATGCATTTGTCATGTTTTTTTCGAGTTATATTCTTCCTTTTCTACGTTTTTTAAAACTTGATGAGGACTTTATCTTCGTCAACTGTAAATTGCGTATATTTCTCCATCTGCATACTCTTGAAATTTTCATCGATTTAATGAAATTCAAGAACAAATAAATTTAAGTGGGAAAGATGCTAAATAGGACATAATCTGAATAATGAGGCTGTTTAATCTAATTTTTATTTTGTTATAACTTAAACGTAGGTAAGTCACCCGTTTGCAACCATATTCTCGCAGCACGTACTTGAAAACTCAACCCTTAGTACAAATTATTTAAAAATTTGCTCGTGAGGTCTAATTGAATAAGAATTCTTCGTGTCAAAGGTATATGCTTTGAATTCCAATGATAGATGTGATCACACCGTTGTGGCTTGGTGAACCCTTTACGAAAGCCAATTAAGCACACCAAAGTTCAACGGAAAAAATTATCAACGATTAAATATCATACATCAATATTTAATTCTATCATTTTTATGTTGCGGGCGGCAACCATTCCCAATTACCATTCCCGGTTTAACTGTTAAGTCGTTTCTTAATATTTTCGCTGTGAGGAAATTAATTTATAAATTAAATTGCGCAAAACCGCACGCAATAGTCACCAGTTGTGGATAAGAGCCCTATTTTTGAGGGATGGATGGGAATTCTCATTTTACGAATATCCTGGAAACTTGACATTTTCCTGCCTGTGGATGACCCGGAAAAATTATAGATAGAGAGTGAACCGAATCGCTCAATATACACCCGTGCTCGATTGCTTGCCATTGATAGCCATTGGAATCCTTCCATTGTGATTTTAATAAAAGCCCACGTTAGGGATTCCAAACATTCGGTGACGGAACTCATCTCAACCTATTATTCGAAACATTTGAAAAAATCGAGCGTTGAAAATGTAATGCGCCATTCTAAATGACCACGTGGTCAATTGATTGCCGTTGATCACAATTTTTCCGCTTTTATGTTAATAAATGCTGGATGGAGGAGGAAACCAAATATTCTGTCACCAGAGTCAGTCAAACACGTGATTGAAACCGCCGACACACACCGCATTTCGTGGAACTAAATTAAGTTTTCCCCTGGGTAATTACTCCGGTTGGAATGGGAAAAATTAAATTCTGCGAAAAGCAGTGCGATTTCATACAAAGCTACTTGGGAAATATATGCAACCATATACTTTTTGCTGTCATTTTTATACCTCCGGATCGTTCAACACTTCTTTTGAGGTAAAATTTTATCAATGATTGAGGAAAGGCGTTTTTACTTTGCACGGAAAAGTCGTGCGACTGAGCCCCAAGGAATAACAGGTGTGAAAATTAGAGACATGACTGGAACGCGAACCCAGGTC
This sequence comes from Ladona fulva, assembly GCA_000376725.2. NCBI lineage: Eukaryota > Metazoa > Arthropoda > Insecta > Odonata > Libellulidae > Ladona > Ladona fulva. The sequence goes on from KZ308223.1 coordinate 804,470, forward strand.
TCCCACTTTCTGAGCAGGTATTTATCTGAACAACCATGCCGTGTCTCTTTTACAGTGTTTCGGAATAACCCAAAAACCTGTTATTTCTTAAAATTTCGTCATCTCTCAGCGCGCTTATGGGAAACTTCCTCATCAAGCCCAAAATTAGCTCGTTATATATTATTTTTATGACTTTTCCTTTGATGCTCAAATTAGGCGCTTTATTGTTATTAAAATGGCCATCATTTCCAGTTATTCCATTGTCGCGGTGAATTCGCCTCGATGGGCGATTTTTCCCTCTGGTTATAATAAATTTGCAGAGGGTATTTCGTCAGTGTGCCAACAGTGGCGAATAAATATCGGCCTCGTTATTGGGTATCGATGTTACTCGAGTAAGTCTATTTGCACAACAAACGCATTTGGGAAGCGAGCTCGTTCATAATGCATTATGACTTAGAATCAAGACGAATTTACTCTAACAACGGTCCACCTGACTCGGAAAATTAATGAAATCTATACTTAAAAGTGATTTCAAACATATAAATACATAATGTTTCTGTCCACAAGACCATCACATATACAATCAAATGAAATAAAAATAATCATACATTGCAAGTTAAAATATGTAAAATACATATAATTATATACTTGAATTAATAAATGACTACGATAAGTGCAACGATAAACATATTATAACCTTTTAAGCTTCTTTTTTAGCATTTTTACATTGTTCGGCATTGGAGTGATAAGTTCTCCAGGTATCTTCAAGCATTCCATTCCCTTCGCCACATCGGTTTTCCGTTCCCGTTCCTTTATTTTTAAACTGTGATCGTCGCGTCCAATTTAATTAGGTGTATGAAATCTCTCTTTAGTTCGTCCCAGCCATCTTTACAATTCCACGCGTTAAATACACCAGTTAGCCTAAAACTCATCCTCCTCGACTCTAGCTGATCTAACATTTTACTAACGCTTTCATCCTTCTTATGCTTTCCTATTACGTATATTACGTGTATTCCTTTGTACTCCTTCGAGTTTCTTATTTAGGCCAGTTTCATGCGGGTCCCATACACTTGTCGCGTATTCAGCAATCAGCCTAACCTATATTCTAAGAACACGAATCACTTCATCGTGGAATATTTTATTAACTATCAACTTTATAATGTAATTAATATAAATTTACACTTAGATAGATTCCTAAAGATAATAACATAGTAATAATAAATTTACAAATTACATTGGGATAGAGAAACCATGATCACATCACTACTAAAGCCAATAGATCGGATGTAACCTTCAACGATAAAATTAATAAGGGAAGGATTAATAGTAGACATAGTGGAAATTCCTAACTGCAATTTTCAAAACACTTATTCCAGAAAAATAGCCAAGTACGCAGAATTAGCAATAGAAATAAAGAAGTTATGGCAGTTAAAGAATGTAAGTATTTTACCTATAGCAATATTCACATCAAAGGGAGTATCAATAACACTTGAAACCAACTTAGAAAAATTAAATGTTTAATTAAATCGTTTTTAAATGAAGATATGTGATCATTAAAATTGTATGTAATTTGACAGTAGTCCGTTCCCATCTCATAACTCCGTCACATTCTGGCGAGAACTAAAGAAATATATAATAATGATGATGATGATTATATTTATAATGATGACGATGATTTTTTTTCTTAAGACTATATAGCAACCATATTCTCGCAGCACGTACTTGAAAACTCAACCCTTAGTACAAATTATTTAAAAATTTGCTCGAGCCTGTGTCAACTCCTACCAAGAACTTTCTACCGAGACCAATTTTGCTTTACGTTCATTTATCACCGAGAAAATTTGTTCTACAAAATCGATAGCAATTATTTATCATGCCACAGAACTGATTTGAACTTTGTATTTGAGTCGAGAAAATAAATGTCAATGTTTAAGTCAAATTCCTTTGATTGAATGATTTGAGTTTACAAATAGCAGATTAAAAAACAAAATACAAGAAACAAAAAAATTTAAAGTATGCACTCCGTCAGGTACTTTTGCTGTAGCAACCAGTGATAAAATACCAGCCAGATAAAAAGAAAAATGTTCGTTTTGTATGGTTAAACGAAGGATAAGACGCGTTTAAATTTGGTCTAACTCGCCCTAGTTAAGTGTTTATTCAACTTTAAATTCACGCATCTAAACTAAAATATTCGACAGTGATACTTTCTTACAATTGGTTTGCCATGGATCGTAATTTCCTGTGAATTCTATGTGTATAATTATTGGAAAATTGCTTGAGGCTCACTTAGGCTACCGCGTTGGACTGCAAGGGGATGAGTCGCGAAAATCAGATTTTAGAAGTTTTTAGTTCTTTTACATTTGTAGATTTTTTGTTCGTGTGTCGATAAAATTGCAATTTGAAAGATAAAACAATATGCCACAAGAAAAATATTGAAGTTCTTATGGTCCTTCTTATGGCACTCGTCTCGAATTTAAAGAGATATTATTTCTAACTCAATTATGATAAAGGAGTTAAGTCTACAAAAGATAAAAAGGCGCTTAACGTGTAATTGTTATTGACCCTATTATGTTATGTCATATAGATTAGCATACAGGCATTTAGACGACACACAGATAAACTACGAATATTGTATTGATTTTATATAGGTATAAAATAGGTACCTTTAAAATAATAAATCTGGCTTAAAATAAAAGTCCAAATCCTACAGTTCTTGACTATCTTTTTTTACCTCTTAACTGAAACCAATGCTCTGCCGCGCACGTTGCCTAGTTCTAGAAAAATATCCAAAAACAAAAGAATCACGACTTGCGGCCCTTATGCGGAGGAGCACTCTTCCTCTTTTGCGGCAGAGCGTTTGTTAGCGGATGAAAACAGAAAAAGCGACCGTTTTTTGTTTCTCGAGGAAGCTCGGGTTTGAAGAGGGCGCCACCGCAATCGTGGAGACATTCCATTATTTTACGATTCCACGGAAAATAGGCGATTGCTCTTTGACGGTATATAATGGATAATTCTATGATAAAGCAGTTATATGCTAGGAAGGCCGATGCGAGACGATTCAAGACTTACCAAGGACCAAATCGGTTCACGGGGACTCAAAAATATGCTAGTTTGGTCTGTCTCACAGTAGTGTTTGCTGCTTTACGTAATTTTGCTTCGGAACCCTTGTTAATTGAGGTCGAACTGTGGAATCCATAGCGGTTATTTTCTTCAGAAACTAAAATTTAAAACAAAACTAATTTGGAATGATTAATTATATCGGTATCCGAAGGCGTATAAAGACATCGTGTAAAGACATTGCGGGGTAAAAGAAATTTTGTACTTTTCCACAGGGACTTGAATTCGCTACAGCTTTCGTAAACGTACTTACATGTCGTGCCTGAAGATATAAGTATCTTACGAAACAGGTTGCGAATTACAGTCCCTGTGGAAAAGTACAAAGTTTCTTTTATTCTGCTTTGGAATAATCAATACTTGGTTGTGATCACCATTATCCTGTTTAACAGTCCGTAAGAACAAACTCCCATCCATCTAGAATACATTGAACAGGTGGTGTCAAAAAATTAAACATAATTTAAAGCTACTCTTATCGTGATAATGAAGGAGATTTGGGAATAAATTTGCAGGCAAAGGCGCGCGCTTTGAGGAACCCAAAGAATAAGCGGTCAATTAGTCTTACTTAAGTGGAAACCGAATCCAGATCTTTCCCTTTCTAAATCAGTGAAGCTCTAAATTAATTGAGGTACTTATTACGCTTCTCAGAAATCAAAATTTAGTACTCGGTCAGTGGAAAATTCTTTACCCTCGAATAGAGCATACTGTTTTTTATATTATCGAAATTAAATAGATTTTATTGATGAAATGTGATCGACTTAATCTATACTGATGGACATACTTCTCTGCCTGTACGAATTTTTTGCAAAATTATTAGAACTTTTTGTAATCTCATTCTTCTTTCCTCTAATCATTATATTCTAGTGTAGACATAACTAGACAGACAGACATAATATCTTTTTAAACAGGTGTTTTGGACTCAGTATCACTTCTAATCACCAACTGTTTTGAAATTTTATTTAATGTACAGAATCGGCTCCCTTACAGATTTATTATAAACATACACACATGCAATTTATGCATATATAGTTTGTATGATTTCTTCACCATTTGTACTTGGTAGAGTTTCATCTATAGCAATATTTTGTAAAATAACCCGGGAAATGGAACGGGAGGCTGCCATTGAGGCTGCGCGACTGAGTTAGCAGAGGGTAGTCATCCCTACCTTAGGTACAGACGACTCCCCTCTACTGTTGGGAGTCCTTTCTTCCTTCTACACCGGCCTGGGGATGAATACCTTACAGGCAGATGTATACTTGTGAAAAATCACACGCAACTTTAGATATCGCTGTTCTCGCAATTGAAAGAATTACTTGTTAGCATATTTTTATCGATAGTTTAATAAAGTACTCGAATTCTTTAAACACCGCGAAGAAACGACACTCTTCGTTATCCGTTAAAAAATGAGAAATCATGACCCGACTACATCCACGATTCACCTACGAACGACCCATATCTCCTCCATTGAAAAAATCAACGAAAAAAATGCGGAAAAGAAAGGAGTCGAGGCATCTTTCCAGAGATCCCGAATTCGCGTGGGTCTCGTCGTGCCCGGCAGAGATAAGCAATCTGCTACATTTTTCATCTCCTTCCTTTTTAACGTGATGGAAAAAATCACGGAGGGTTCGGTGGAGGAGCAACTGGGGCAGGGAAGTTACGATAGCCGTGACCTTGTAAGCCCCAATCTCTTTCTCATCAGTATCGGATAAAGTAAACCGCTTAACAGAATAAAAAATGTCAAGAGAGAGACAGAACACGTTCGAAGTCCTGCATCTGAGACGCTCTACACCAAGTAGGTTATTGCCACCGCCGAGTGGTGGAGGCACCGTCGCGAGTTGATGCGGTCGGCTTGGTGGCTTGTTTTCGCCCTAGCGATACGTGGAAAAGTCCTCGAGGATCAGGAGATAATTATTTCTCGGAATCAAAAATTATTTCTCTGAAATCTGGGGTTCTCGAGCAGTAGGGAATCAGGGAAACCGGAAATACAATACCGCCGATTCTGATTCAATCTGGTGCTTAAAGTAGAAAGTTTAGAGGGGCTTGTTTTCATTAACATTTTCCTTTAACTGGACAAACATAATTTTCATCATTTTATTACTTCGCAATCCCGAAATTATCGTCAAACAGCAAGAATATTTGCTCCTTTTTTCTCGCAACATACTATCGGATTTTTAATTATGTGCCCCAGGTCTTTGTTAATTTATTGCGAGCTATATACGTAATGTATATAAACAATTTTTACATCAAACTAAAGATAATTCTATTTTCTTTTTGAAACAGTTTTATCGCTGACGCAGAGGAAGAACTTTATTATCTTTAAGAAATATTTAAACCTAAGTCCCCAAAAACGGCACTTTTTACGAGTCGCGGTTTTTCGCGAAGTAGAAAATTCATTTGCAAAGATGCATTCTTTCGCAATTTCATCATTCGCATTACGGCATCACAATTTCATCCAGAGTTGCACGAAAGCGTTCAGTTTTTTTAAATTTTCGAATATGCATTATTTTGTTGTTAATCGGCGTAAAAGTTTAAAATCTATCTAGTCCTAGAGTTTTGGTCTTAGAAAAATTTGATTGCACAGTCAATTCACAACGTTATATACACAATTTTATATATACTGAAATAATAAAGGATTTAACAACTTTCAAAATGTATTGATATTTATTTCAAATAACTTACAGAGTCGGCTGAGGTTTCTTATTACTGCTAAATACAGCAAGTACGACTCAGTCCATAGTACAAAATTCATCCACCGGTAGCGCTATTTAAAGTATTTGAAAATGCCTACCTTTACGTGATCTCTTGGTTATGTATTTACGGTACGCTGTCAGAGACTGCTATTTAAGGTTATTTTCGTATGGAGTTTGGGAAAAACCCTCCTAGTAGGCGTAAAATTTAGTCTTTGCATCAAACCTTGGTTGAGACTGGTTGTTCTTTATGCACAATTACCAGTCAACAACTGGCTATCCGGAATGAAATCGCCTTTAAGTGGGATGGATGCGGCATCACGAATGATAGCCACGATGAGCCAACATTAATGTTGGATGACAAACTTGATAGGCGTTCCTTTAAACTGATTGTAAGACCTCGACCGACTCCATAAGTTATCTTAATAAATGCCTATATGTTTTTAAGTCGTCAAGTCTTCTTTGAATTACTAGATGGGTAATGGGTTGCTGGGTACACTGTGTGCTGCTTCTTGCCACTCATTTCTCCCCATATATTAATCCATGGAATTGCGATGGTAAGCAATCTTTCAATCTGTCCTCCACTTTAGTAAGATCTACGGAGGTGAGTGTGGGACACTTTGGCCCGCATACCAATGCGATGAGGAGTCGTTCGGAATGGATTGCGTAACTGGGGATTGCAGCGACCACAGGCTACCAAGCGTAAGTGGGTTTTTGCGTCTATGCTCGTAGGGGAAGAATTAAGACTGTAAGATATGATGGGAATGAGTAAAGGAGAGATAAAAGAGGTGAGATGAAGGGAGATAAGGTAAGAGTATAAAGAAATTGGAGGGAGGAAGGAGCAGAAAAGGAAAATAAAAACGAAACATTGTCTCAATTAAATAGCGCTTTCTTATCATCAGAGGGGTACTTCGTCGCCTGCAGAGTATTGTCTTACAATCACTTGCATCTCTCTTTTTTTTATAGCTACCGCAAATATCTAGAAATTAACTATCTTTAAAATATATCTAAAATATCTCCACTTAATTTTCAACGGCCGTTTCAGGTTCAATGGCTTTTTTCGTATTTCTCTTTCAGTGTCCTATTCCGTCCTTTTCATAATC
>KZ308223.1:822480-836111 GCA_000376725.2 Ladona fulva
TAAAAACTATAATGCAAATTTAAAACTTTAAACATGAAAGGATTAATTGTTTTTAGACAGGTGGGAACATTCTTAACACTATTAGCCAGAAAAGGATGTTTCTTTTCTTATTCTTCGTGAAAATTCTTTGATTGAATCCGGTGTAATATGCTATGGTATTTTTTCATTTTTGATTACTAACTATAATTTTGGCGTGTGAATATGGTTTTGTTTTGCTAGATTCATACATCTGAGTTTGGAAATGTTTCGTAATAACGTAAACATACTTTTGGGATGATTACGAGTGAAATAAATTAATGCATGCCACATGATAAAGTTGAAGTTATGTCACATTACAGCTCAAAAACCCACAAATACGATTCACATATACGTCCCACATATACGACGACTCACATATCGTAAGTCCCTCCAACAGGCTTCCCATCATACATTTATTACACCGAAAGTATTTATTTACGGAAGTTAACTCCATAATTGCAAACATTAAATTCGATCATACCGTTTTCAACCATATTATAAGAGAATTTCACTAAAAATTAGCTTGGACAAAGAATCAGAATTTGAGCATTAGAAGAGATTTGTGCATCTCTTTAGATACAAGGTAATCAGCCGATATTTTTATAGAACTGCTACGTGCACAATTTGTAAAAATAGCTCACATTAAAAGAGAATGAAGCCAATGGTTGAGAGCATGAGGATAGTCCAGCTTTCGGAGAGATGACTTACAAGACACGCTAATATGTATTACTAGAAAAATTAAAATTAAAACAACTAAGCACTGACTTTAAAGGAAAACGTTTTCTTGTTGGTTCTATAAACATTTGGTTGGTTCTGTGGAATGATAGATTCGAATTTACCCCGCACCTCGAAAGAGCAGGCGCACAATGTGAAAAGCAAACACTGCGTATGAGCTTTTTCATTGAAGTGTAAACGAATTTCACGTTCCAAGGAGCGGCAACACCGCAGGTTATGAAAGGAGTCACGGGTTTAATTATTGCCTTAGCAGATGGCCTGAGGTGTATCGAGATGGGAGAATCAATGTCCGTAAAAAACCGTTCACCTCTCCCACACTGTCTTCCTACCTATTTATTTCTTCGAAATACCTGTCCCTTTCGACCTTTTACCTATCTCGATCCAGACCACGAGTTTAGCCTCACGCTCAATCCCTCACCTCTCGTCTACTCAACCATTCGTCCTCTTCCCATTGCGGAAATGTCTCTTTTCTTTCGATATGCTTAGGGCACTAGTCCTTTCCAGCAGCCGTCTCTCGATGAACGGAATAATTTTCATTTTTCTTTCGGCCCAGAATAGAAGAACTCTTTCATTTACTCATATCTCAATATCCTGGATACAGTAAAATCCCGCTTAACGCTGTTTCAGTATTGCGCGGTTTTACTGGGATTCCCCGAAACCGAACTCGATACTGGGACTCCCAGAAACTGCGCACGATTTCGTTAATCCAAATTAATTAGAATTTCTCAAGATAGGATGCAAACGTTCAACAAATTTTCTAAATAAAAGAGTTTAGCCACTATAACGGAAATAATGGATCAATTTATGCAAAACGATTAAAATGTTGATAGTTCAAGTTCAAAGGCAAGACGAAGTGTTATTGATGCGATGTCTTCCTATAAACATAATAATAATAATTGAAAATAAGAGAAATAGATGCGAAAACGAACCGATTCAAGAATTCGTTTTTTCCGCGAACGAAAGTAATCGACTAGGTAAATAGAGTCTTGGTGCATGCACCCCCTGCCACACGCCGAAAGGTGGCTAGCAGGGTATACACATAGACATAGACATAGACAAACAGCTGCTTTCTGAACGAAACAGTAAAAGGCAAACGACGCTAGATGACTTCTTCACAGAAAAAACAAAAGATGTAATCACAAAAATAACTTCTTTACTCTAACATTTTTGATTTTCAAAAAAGCTTCAGGTACACAAATCGATGTCAGAAATAAATATATAATTAATGCAATAAAGAATTATTGAACAATAAATATTGCAAAATAAAACAAAAAATTGATAAATTTTCTTATTCTATGCTCTGTTCACTTATCCCCATTATTTACGTACTAAAACGACCTCATTGAACGATATTTCACTTAGCGCTCGAACTTATTGGAACCTATCCACCGCGTTAAGCGGGGTCTTACTATATAGTAATAGGAAAACAAATGAGGTATAGATGACGCCGATTACAGCATTCATTTTCTCACTACTTATTGAGTGGTATGAAGTGCTATTCATAGAATAATTTTGCAGCTCTACGTTAACATTTTCTCCTAACAGTATGTTGGCTCAGTGAGGAATGAAGACGCGAACTACCTCACTCCTCATCTTGCCTATATGTCTCATTCCCTCTCCGAAAGCATAAAAACCTAATGGTAGTAAATGCTTTGTATAGTCGATACATGGGGGTGCGAAATGACCTTAGCTCTCTAAGCACTTTTAGCAATACTGATTTTTTCAGACCTGAATCACTGGTGTCCTATTAGAACAATCCAGATATCCACGATTTGCGGCAACATGCAGAAATACTTGGTAAATGCGGAAACGAATGATTCTAAATTATCAACCTAAAGCAATTAGCAACAGAACAAATCTAACTATCTCTGTGACCCCTTATCTTATTTTCACACTTTATAGCACACCTTAATGTCCATTTCGGTTACTAATACTTTGAATTTGTTTATTTATTTAACATATTTATAAANCTCATAAATATATCTATCTAATCAATTTATCAAACTCGAGAATGGACCCGAACGTTTCTTCCTATGTCATCAGTTCTTACGATTAAGATTAGCTTGAAATAAATTCTGTGCGAAACACGATTTGATCCATTGAGCTTGTACAGAATTTATAGTTTTTTTCTCATGAATTTTATTATGTTAAGGAAGAAAAAACTCAATAAGCATGTATTGATGTGCTATTACGCACACGTATAGATTGTAAATTCAACAGTTAGACAGTAATAAAGATAATTAAATGGTGATTTATTAGGGAAAATGAAAGGGTACCCCAACAAGCCCCGATTGGCCGTGTACTATAAGAAAGAAATTGCTGTTTCCCTTTCGCCAATTTCCCAGCCAAACTTCGCTTTTTCTCTGCCCTCCAACCTAGTCTAATTTTCTCTAACTTTCTTATAAAATAAAAAAGAAATTAGCCATGATCACTCTGAAGAATAAACGAAAATACTGAAATAAACTAAAGATTCTCTCTAGTTCATTTGTTATGCAATCGTATTCAAAGAAATTAATTAGTTTTGTACTTACTTTTCCGTTCTTTTAACCTTCTCCTTCTTTTAATTACGTTTCAAAGTTTTCTGTTAACCCCTTAAACTTCAAAAGGGAGGTGAAATCAGTATATTTGGCCATTAAACCCTCAAATATGCAGACTATAAGTCTCCTGCACTCGCCATGTTTCTAGTTTTATCATAATAGGTGAAATAAACTACTTCAACTTCACCAGATTACATTGATTCTTTGACTTAAACATTGCTTTAACACTTTATAAATTAAATAAACAAAGGTGATAGTGACGCTTGATTGCTACAAAGTCAGAATGAGTGTAAGTTAAAGAGTGAAACAGTAGCACTGTTATATGATGGAAGGAACAATTAGATATCCTAATACTTGCCCATAAAGCATTCAGCCCTAAGACTACTTGCATTCATTTTCCTTTATCCTTTACCAAAATATCAATGAAAAGTAAAGAAGCCATATGATACAGGACAGAAATTTGAAAGTTAGGAACCATTAAATTATTACATTTACGAAGTGAATCTTCTCTTCCTTATTCCCACCACTTAATGGTTTGCCTGATGATATTGGTTTCTGTGCTGATTTTTACGGCTCTCCCTTCCGCCGACCCCTTATTGGGAAAATTCTACCTTTGCACACATATACATACAAACAACCATTCCCTACTCAGAAAATCCGATTAGTCGGGACTCGAACCCAGCATCTTCGAGTTGGAGAGCTAGCACGCTAACCATTCCGCCACCACGGAAATGAAATGAAGTAGAGAAACTGGAAAAAGAATTCAACAAGGCGACCAACATTTCTTTTATTCCTGAGTAATTTTGCTTGGATATGTTAGAGAGAGAAGGAGAGCACTACGAACGTTTCCTCACAGACATACATCATATTTCCCATGTGAAACAACCAGCATAAGAAAAATGAGCGCTTCCACATTAATTTTGGCCCCTAAGGCGGTCGCCTCACCGCGTTGATCCAAATCCACTCGTTTCAAATCCCCTTCAAACAGCAGTGGAAGAAATGGGAGGAGAAAGGGGAACTTGTTAATGGTAACAGGGAAAAAAATCCTATAAAATGTTTTGAATGAGATAAGATTCCCCTCGTATACACAGGTGGTATGTTCGCATCCACAGGCAGGATATTATTTTCCACGGGGGGTCAAAGCTTCTCCGGTACCAAACTAACTATCCCACCGCCACTTCAGGATCCTCCTTTTCCACTTCTATTCCTCCCACAGCCTCCGCTCCGCATCATTCTCCCATCTATAAATCTCCAGTATTCGCACACCCTTCCACTTCTTGCCTTCAATCCCACCCTCCATCCATCCCATCTATAATTTGCGCCCTTCACCTTTCTCTCCCTAGCCTCCATTCCTTTCGTCGCCCGAAAACAATTTTCGGATGTTTTTCTCAATAACCCTTTAAATCACGGCTTCTCTCTCGGCCTTAAATTTACACTTTTATTTATCTGTTGCGAAGGCGTGTGGCTTCCACCGGCACGGCCTTAATGATCGGAGCACGCCGGTGGTTGGTTCATCCGCCCGCCTTGCGTGTTGCCTCCGAAATGTCTAACATTCCTTCGCTCTGATGCTGAGAAATTTTGGGAATCATCTAGAGGGAAAAACTCACGAGAGCGAGCTCTCGCACTCCTATGTCTGTAATGTACCGAAAAATTCGATACTACCTCTTTTCGCGAATTAATAACAAGCTTCCGAAAAGATGGACTCTCGTAGAATACGCTCCGGGTGAAGGTTGATGAAGAGTTGCATATAAAGTACGGTGGGATCATTACACGCATTCTTAATCTGACTCGCAACAGTAAAGAACTTAATTACGTATGAAATCAAGCTATTTTCTTTAGGATATTATTATTATTATTGTTATCATTATTCCTTTTATTAAGTTACAAGAGGAAAAATTTCTCATTTTTAAAAGAACTCATTTTTACCGCGAACGATTCGTAAAAGTAATCGAAAAATAGGAAAGTAGAGTCATAATGCATGCACCCCCTGCCACATGCCAAAAGGGATGTAAAATACTAAAATGTGATTTCATACTATTCGCTGTATCACTCTTTCTTACATTCGTCATTTCGCACTCGTTATTATTCCATCTCTACAATTTATGTCGTGCTGAAGCGACACTAACAAATAAATAACTGATAATTAAACAACCAATACTTAAATTAATAATAATAGAAATTTAAAAAATAATTAAATGAATTATAACTCAATTTTTCAAAATCGCTGTTAATTCAAATACGTGAAAACGATCGCATGCTGTTTGCTGGCAAGTTTCGATAAGTATAAACATTTTGCATATCATTTATAACCTTATGCCTAAGATAATTATACTCAATATGCGGACGAGCTACCTTGTGGAGGGATACTATAATGGGAGCTACCTTGTGGAGGGATACTATAATGGGAATAAGACTTCTTCGTACGGTTCCACAGAAATTTTAATCCGGTGACATGTTCCGCTGGCTAGATTGATTATGCTAGCTCGCTAGCAAAATATGTCGCTGTATTAAATACTATTTGGAAGCTTACGAAGAAGTTACGAAGATGTTTTACTCCCAGTATTCTTAAGATAATTCTTTGCCATTCAAAAACATCAAATTATTCAATCGCAGATTACTCTCACTTCATCTGGGATGATGTTTAATATGTATGGCTGGTTAACATGAATTCTGGTATTATATTTGTCCGTAGTGTAATGTAATACCTGTATATAATCTGCCGCATTTGTATACATATGTCTTTATATAATTAGAATGTAGCTTAGTTAGTGATTGCTTAGTTTTTGTTTATATTTTACTCATTAACGAGTCTTTTTGGACACATGAAACTATTTTTATATTCATACAATATCGTCGTATCCAAATATCTTTGAGGTTTTTACCTTAGTCGTACGAAAAATATAACTAACTTAATCAGGTAACATCGACAGAGTTGGTTACCGTTGGTAAACTCTTTAATGTCGTTGCTTTATCTTTGTAATATACTACCTGCATTATTTTTTGTCTTTCAGATCTGATTTAAACTCCTTTTTCCTTGAAACTTAGTTAATCATCAGTAGGTTTCGCAGATTTTTTACACTCCTTTCTTGCGGGTTTTTTCCCGCTGTGGATATTTTTCTAACGAGCAAACTTAGTTTTTTAAGTCCACAAAGTAGTTTTCTTCTATGCATTTTTTTCAATCTTTCTTTCTGAAATTTTATTTTACGAAGGGTTAGGTGTAAGAAGAGACTGTGTAGTCTCAATCTCACCCCAATAAAGTCGTCAAATTATTATTATTATTGTTATCATTATTCCTTTTATTAAGTTACAAGAGGAAAAATTTCTCATTTTTAAAAGAACTCATTTTTACCGCGAACGATTCGTAAAAGTAATCGAAAAATAGGAAAGTAGAGTCATAATGCATGCACCCCCTGCCACATGCCAAAAGGGATGTAAAATACTAAAATGTGATTTCATACTATTCGCTGTATCACTCTTTCTTACATTCGTCATTTCGCACTCGTTATTATTCCATCTCTACAATTTATGTCGTGCTGAAGCGACACTAACAAATAAATAACTGATAATTAAACAACCAATACTTAAATTAATAATAATAGAAATTTAAAAAATAATTAAATGAATTATAACTCAATTTTTCAAAATCGCTGTTAATTCAAATACGTGAAAACGATCGCATGCTGTTTGCTGGCAAGTTTCGATAAGTATAAACATTTTGCATATCATTTATAACCTTATGCCTAAGATAATTATACTCAATATGCGGACGAGCTACCTTGTGGAGGGATACTATAATGGGAGCTACCTTGTGGAGGGATACTATAATGGGAGCTACCTTGTGGAGGGATACTATAATGGGAGCTACCTTGTGGAGGGATACTATAATGGGAGCTACCTTGTGGAGGGATACTATAATGGGAGCTACCTTGTGGAGGGATACTATAATGGGAGCTACCTTGTGGAGGGATACTATAATGGGAGCTACCTTGTGGAGGGATACTATAATGGGAGCTACCTTGTGGAGGGATACTATAATGGGAGCTACCTTGTGGAGGGATACTATAATGGGAGCTACCTTGTGGAGGGATACTATAATGGGAGCTACCTTGTGGAGGGATACTATAATGGGAGCTACCTTGTGGAGGGATACTATAATGGGAGCTACCTTGTGGAGGGATACTATAATGGGAGCTACCTTGTGGAGGGATACTATAATGGGAGCTACCTTGTGGAGGGATACTATAATGGGAGCTACCTTGTGGAGGGATACTATAATGGGAGCTACCTTGTGGAGGGATACTATAATGGGAGCTACCTTGTGGAGGGATACTATAATGGGAGCTACCTTGTGGAGGGATACTATAATGGGAGCTACCTTGTGGAGGGATACTATAATGGGAGCTACCTTGTGGAGGGATACTATAATGGGAGCTACCTTGTGGAGGGATACTATAATGGGAGCTACCTTGTGGAGGGATACTATAATGGGAGCTACCTTGTGGAGGGATACTATAATGGGAGCTACCTTGTGGAGGGATACTATAATGGGAGCTACCTTGTGGAGGGATACTATAATGGGAGCTACCTTGTGGAGGGATACTATAATGGGAGCTACCTTGTGGAGGGATACTATAATGGGAGCTACCTTGTGGAGGGATACTATAATGGGAGCTACCTTGTGGAGGGATACTATAATGGGAGCTACCTTGTGGAGGGATACTATAATGGGAGCTACCTTGTGGAGGGATACTATAATGGGAGCTACCTTGTGGAGGGATACTATAATGGGAGCTACCTTGTGGAGGGATACTATAATGGGAGCTACCTTGTGGAGGGATACTATAATGGGAGCTACCTTGTGGAGGGATACTATAATGGGAGCTACCTTGTGGAGGGATACTATAATGGGAGCTACCTTGTGGAGGGATACTATAATGGGAGCTACCTTGTGGAGGGATACTATAATGGGAGCTACCTTGTGGAGGGATACTATAATGGGAGCTACCTTGTGGAGGGATACTATAATGGGAGCTACCTTGTGGAGGGATACTATAATGGGAGCTACCTTGTGGAGGGATACTATAATGGGAGCTACCTTGTGGAGGGATACTATAATGGGAGCTACCTTGTGGAGGGATACTATAATGGGAGCTACCTTGTGGAGGGATACTATAATGGGAGCTACCTTGTGGAGGGATACTATAATGGGAGCTACCTTGTGGAGGGATACTATAATGGGAGCTACCTTGTGGAGGGATACTATAATGGGAGCTACCTTGTGGAGGGATACTATAATGGGAGCTACCTTGTGGAGGGATACTATAATGGGAGCTACCTTGTGGAGGGATACTATAATGGGAGCTACCTTGTGGAGGGATACTATAATGGGAGCTACCTTGTGGAGGGATACTATAATGGGAGCTACCTTGTGGAGGGATACTATAATGGGAGCTACCTTGTGGAGGGATACTATAATGGGAGCTACCTTGTGGAGGGATACTATAATGGGAGCTACCTTGTGGAGGGATACTATAATGGGAGCTACCTTGTGGAGGGATACTATAATGGGAGCTACCTTGTGGAGGGATACTATAATGGGAGCTACCTTGTGGAGGGATACTATAATGGGAGCTACCTTGTGGAGGGATACTATAATGGGAGCTACCTTGTGGAGGGATACTATAATGGGAGCTACCTTGTGGAGGGATACTATAATGGGAGCTACCTTGTGGAGGGATACTATAATGGGAGCTACCTTGTGGAGGGATACTATAATGGGAGCTACCTTGTGGAGGGATACTATAATGGGAGCTACCTTGTGGAGGGATACTATAATGGGAGCTACCTTGTGGAGGGATACTATAATGGGAGCTACCTTGTGGAGGGATACTATAATGGGAGCTACCTTGTGGAGGGATACTATANTCTTCACCTTCTACCTGAAAGTTTTCCTTCTTGATATCATGGATTTGAATTAAAAGCCGTTTTCCTTTTCGCGTTCTAAGAAACTATAGGGAAGATCCATTTCGGCGGAACTCATTTCAGCATTAACTTATAATTAGCTCGCAATATTCATTATTTTCTTTATAAAAAATAACAAAATGGAATTTTCCCATTAATCATGTTTGAGGATGAAGATTGATCCTAATTAACTCAGCACAAGTAAAATAATTGTGAAGCTCTCTGAAAGTAATTACTTATGTTATGACACATTTTAACTGAACATATGGGCAAACATAATCAGATATCAACGTATTCATGTTTTTAAACGAAAGTTGTATGCAAGTATAGTAGGTGATGTTATTAATTTTCACTTAATCAGGAATTAATTCTGTCATCTACATCTACAAAAATACCCTGCAAGCCGCCTTTAGGCGTATGGCAGGGGGTGTAATCACAAACCGTTCGAGTTATCTCGTTAGTTTATTACCAACGCTTGTCGTTTGCGGAAAGAATTAGTCTAAAACGACTTGTCCTCGCATCTATTTCTTTTATTTTACGCTCATTGTCGAATCGGCCAAAGTAGCAGGGGGGTCGCATAATACCAGTTACGTCTTCCGCAAATGTACTTTCTCTGAATTTAGCTAGCAATCGCAGCCTAGTTTCTAATCTCCTTTCTTTATAGGATTCCCAACCTACGTCTGAGAGCATTTGCGTAATGCAAGCTTTTCTATCGTAGCACTTTTTAACAAATCGTATCGCCTTGCGGTGCACTTTCTCGAGTTCGCGAGCATTCGTTTCATTCCTTGGGTCCCATATACTCGCCGCGGATTCCAGATGGAATTCCTAGTGTGAAACAGTATCACTAATCTTTTCATCGCATTTATCGACAATACGCTTTATGAAATCGAGCTTTTTATTTGCTTTACCGCATATTTTTCGAATATGTGAGCGCCAGTTTAAATTATTGGTAAGGGCGATTCCAAGATATTCAACTCAGTCGACTACATTTAAATTCGTTCCATTAATTTTGTACGGGTGGTTCTGACGTAATTGTTTCCTGTCGAAGAAATTTATTACAGAGCATTTATTTACATTAAGATCTAGTTGCCATATATCGCACCACCTTTGTATATGGGCTAAATCGTTTGAGAATGAAGCGCTATCTTCGTCACTTGATATTCCTCTATATATTACCGAGTCATCCACAAATAACCTCACATTACTATCAGTCTTGTCGCTCAGGTCATTGATATAAATCAGGAAGAGTAGAGGTCCGATTACGCTGCCTTGAGGTACGCCTGAATTGACTCTGACTTTATCCAATTTACCATCAAGTATCACTTGCTGTTCTCTCTCATATAGGAAATCCTTGATCCTGTCAATTATTTCGTTATTAATACCTTCTAATTTTTATTTATAAATTAATTTGTAGTGAAGGACCCTTGATAAATACTAATTTTAACTCGTATTTGATAAGAATGACACGGAAAATATTCAATTTTGCTGAAATAAACCAAGTGGAAGAATAGAAAAGCTCACTCCAAATGCACTGGAAATCATTTTTCGATTATTTCAGACATAAGTCTTGGAGTATATTATTTTCCCAATATGGATGCATTTAGATCTTTCTAAATTATATTAAAGTATACTATTATAAATAAAGTTCCTCATTTTTTTATGTATACCTGTAAGAGGCTAAATCTGCTGTGAGGTTTAAATTGGTGACAAAGAGTTGCATCATTCAAATTACAAGCAACATCGAGGTTGCGTAGCTTAACATACTGCGTGCAGTTTGTTAAGCTACGCCACCTCGAAGTGAAGCTACCCTTCTTCTCCGTGCATGTGAGCGCAGCGCGTAGCTCATTTGGTCGCAGCAAATAAGCTTCCCAGTAAAAGTAGCTGAGTGTGACCGTAACTTTAGGCTGTATGCACCCTGACTCTACTGAAGTCGAACTCACCCTCTGAATACGGACATAGAATCTCACAGGATTTTATAGCGATATGTTTCTCTGCTGTTTTTGTGAAAAATGATCGTAATTATTTTATCATATGTTGCAATCATGCTTCAATAGGCGGAATCTCACATACTGCACGTGTTCGCAAGGCTTAAATGAAAACAAGACGTTCGTGAACCCGCAATTTAAGCTCCATTCGTTGTTTATGGACCGCTCCTAACATAGTGGGGATTAGCGCAAAGTCCTAACGCATTCCGGTATAAAAAACCGAACATAGAGTAAATGAATTGCATTTGTGCTCACCAGTTCAGCGGGACGTTTCTCCATATCCACTCACGGCTTGGAGTAGTCATCGGCATGCATAAATACCAATAGCATTCGAGGTTATTTAGCACACATGGGCCTCCACCGGTAATTGAACCTGGGACCGCTTTCAAAAAAGGTGAAGGCTTTTCCAGGAGCCTGAACACAACCTTTGATAATGCGTCCTATATAAAAATGAGGCTCATGTAATCCCACATAATCAATTATTTCATAGGATAAATTATAGTAACGGTAATGGAAAAGACATTTTTCGTTGACTTCCACATATTTTATTATTGTGGAAGTGTACCAGATATTTCTTTTCCACTATTATGGTCTTCCACGGCCATAAGGCATCCGCATGTTGAGTTTATGCTTATGGAAGACTGTTTAAGAATAAAATTTATGTTGACGATTCAGTTACTTTATGAGAATGCCGCACATCCCACAAACCCTGCCTGAGGTAGATCATCTAATTTTAACTTGAGAAGTTAACTGTTTTGAGAAATGGGTAAAATTAGATATATAAGCTATCAATTACGGTATTTTAACGAGCTTCCTATCTTTTCTTACCTTCAATTGCTATAAGAGATAAATCATTCCCATATTTTCGCAGAACACTCGAATACCACTTTCATAATTTTATTGGTGTCGAACCGTTTTCAGTCAGCTAGGATTGTTACGCCTTGCTCCTGAAATTTTCTCGTTAGTACAATCATGCGTTAAAAATGAGATATTCGTTTCTGGTCTAATAACTCCGCGAATGTTTGAGTGATGGAAAATATAATCTTTCGTAATAGAGTTCATGAATCGTAATAGAACGCCCGAATTCGGGCTGTAATTAACCTCGTTAAAAAAGGTAAGAATCTACCATGATCCATTCCTGAGGACAGAAGTTAAAGTAAATGATTTTCATCCACCAATCCAGAGCTGGGTTCAGAAAAATCTCGTAAGGTCTCCATAAGAAAGGAAAGGAGTTCATGCAATACTTCCCAATATGATTAACATTTACACAACACCTCAATGCATAATTTTTTCGTATTCCACTTCAAACCGAAAATCTTTCTTGCAAACCGGGAATGATAACCAGACCAGCGTAAGAAATAAAAATTCCCGAAACGCTTAAGCTCTCGCCGAGCGAATTCCTGAATTAATAATCTTTCGTCGGTAAAATTAATCAAACGATAACTCATTACGTTTGGAATGCTTTTGTGATCGCGGAAATTGAAAAATTTCGGAATTAGCTCCATCAAAGTGACCGCGAGCTTCGAAAATTAGCGTGCCGCCATTGACCGCGCGAAAACGTAAAAGTAACGGAATGCGGCCTGGTGGGCGCGGACGGACGCGTGTGGAGTCGATCATGGAATTTTTGGAGATTCAATCCCAGGCAAATTGAACACGTTTGATGCTAACATTTCTGAATTCTTTACCTCGGCAGTGCGATGGTTAGTATCCTAGCTTTCCTAAGCGAAGGACCCAGGTTCGAGTACCGGCTGATCAGAATTTCTTATTTGTGTGGGAATACACAGCCTCCGTAGGATCAACTTATTAACAATATAATCGGTGAAATACCATGGAGTAACCCTCACCAGTAACTTACCATGGAGTACCCACACTCGTAATATATGTGGACGAGCATTCAAGAAACTCGAATTCGTCAGGAGAATAGACGGTAGAGCGAAGAAAAAGTTCGCGAGCGATGTTACTTGGCATTAGTTCTTCTTGAGTATGCGTTTAGTGTCTGGGACCCTTCCGATGAGAGTTTATTCGTGAAAAACGAAAGGCGATACGCTTTGTGAAGAATTGGTACGATAAATTAGGGAGCGTTATTCAGATGCTTTAAGACGCAAATAAGAAAGAATTTAGAAGGTGGAAGATTTAAAAAAAAGACGTAATTAGTATTGTTAAAAGTGCTTCGACAGCTTACATCATTTCGCCGGAAATCGAACCGGAGACCGCATTCACTGAAGTCGAATGCGTTACCCACTTTACAATCCGGGAGACCAGAAAGGATAAATTCACTAAGTAATCCCAAGGAAGAATGGACTTGAAAAAAGTCTGACGGGACCGGGAATCGAACCCGGGTCTCCCAATTGCCGGTCGGGTGCTCTGTCCGTTGAGCTATCCCGGCAGAACATTT
>KZ308223.1:839679-862249 GCA_000376725.2 Ladona fulva
ACGACAAATTAGTGAGCGTTACTCAGATGCTTCGGGACACAGAATGAAAATCTCTAGAAGATATTGTGTTTTAAAAAATGGCTTAAATTAATTATTAAGTTCAGAAAAATTATATTCTTAGAAGATGTAGCCGAGGCTCGTTTAACGGACATTAGTTTTAACGGAACACGTTCCACCCGCTCGCCTTTTAGCTGAAATTCGCTTTTTCACATAAAATACAAAAAGTATTTGTTTAAATAGTTATATTTAGTTTAAATATCAAAAATAATATTGAAGCAGCGTAATTCTCTTTATTATGAGGTGAATAAACGGATATTTCCACTATATACAAATAAATAAGCAAAGATGAGAGATGTTACTTTTTATTTTCTAAATAACGCTAGTTTATTATAGGATAACCACATTTCTGCGTTTATAATAAACGGACAAATCAGGAACCCTTTAAAATAAATTTTACGGAATGCTTTTTCGCTAATTGTACACTAATTGCCAATAAAAACTATTTGGAATGATTAAAATATAACTGTCCTTTAAAAGGCGTTAAATTAGTTTCATATTTATTTTGTAGCGGAAAGAATAACACATTTTGCAATTACAAATGAAGAACCTATTGTTTTCTAGATTTCGCTCATTCTCGGGCATCTTCAGATTACAAGCGTAGCTGAAACCTAGGTCGCGAGTTTTAAATCCTTCCTACCGTCATGGAAAAATTACATGAAATGACACTTGAAAATTTCCAAGCATTAAGCTAAGTGGTCAGAGCAACCAATCTAAAATGGGAGACCCAGGTTCGAGTCCTGGTTCCACCAAACATTTCTCAATGTTCGATTCTACAAGGGCACTTTTCTAGGTGCACGCCTTTACGTGCAAATCACCTCTAACCCTTTACCTGTGTTTATAACTGAAACTTATAAAAAAGTTCATCATTTTGAGGATACTATCTACGTAAGTACCGCACATGGTTAACTGCTTCTCAGTAACTAATACACCACATTAATTCACGCATAATTTAAGAAAAGATATCACAGAGAAGTGAGTGTCAGTTAATCGAATGTCTATAAGGTCTAAGGATAAAACTAGGGCTAGTTTATGACTGAAAAGTCTCCTCTTCCATGCAACCTGTCATCATAGATATTAATGAATACAAAAATAAGTTTGTAAATAGAAGTATAGAAGAAAACTCTAGAAGATGCTGAGGCTTTAAAAGTAAGTGAGTCATATTCTAAGTAATATCTTAGGAAATAGATTTCCAGAGCGGGAAAACACGAACGAAGAAGGGGGTTGTGAAATACCTGCGCAAGCCTACTTAAAGTACAAGCTAAAATATGTGAAGGAAATAGTGTATACAGGAATCACTTGAACGGTAGTTTGTTACATGCAATGCAATCGCATTAATGCAATAAAATTAACTAAAACTAATCCGCCAAAACAATAAAATCACAAAGAAATTAACATTTAAACAAAAACATCCAAAAATTAAAATCGTTTGAAAATTTAAGTAANCCCGGCAGAACATTTCTCCAAGCCATTCGGGATACTTTTTTTCCTGGGTGCGCACCATCTTGCGCAAAGTCACCCTTACCCGTTTCCTTTGTCACTAAGTAAGTTCAGAGAAAGCACGTTCAAAGATGATATAGCCGATATAATCCGCCCTCCGTTATATGTGCCGTTTCGATACTGTGATGAAGATCAAAGAAATAGATACTAGAACGAATCGAATCGAGAATTCATTTTTATCGCGTACGTTACGGGAAAGTAAGCAATAGGGTGACAAAATTTGGATTGTAACTCGTGAGTGACTACCGACGTAAATATCCAGGCTGCCACAAAGCAAAGTTGCTTTGTTTTCAACGTTTAGGGGATCCATTTGAGACTAAGAATAAGGTACGTATGTAACATACACGCATATCTAAAAATATACTCTATTTGAATCTGCAGAACAGTCAGGGTACATTTTTGAGTACCTACAGAAGAAATATGGTTTTAACGAAGAAAATCTTTTCAATTTTAAATGTATTATAGGCATCCTTACTCCTAATAAACTTAAATTAATTATTTAAACTATGCTTATAAATGCAACACACACTCTAATAAAAGAAGAAATTAATTTAATATACTTGTGTTTATCCGATTGCCTTCATTGATTTAATGAATCTTCTATACGTTAAAAGCCAGATTTCATAATTGTACTGTAAAAAAGTATATTATTCCTGATTTACGTAATTATAAGGGATTTTCGGGATCTACCAAAAATGGAAATCGGTACTAATTTTAGAACAAGTATTTTATTGCTAGACGAGATACGTGGTGGTGGCGAAGTTGATAGATTCCAACGGAGGCGCCGAGGGCACGCCGCGATTCGCACGACGCGCGCTCACTATCCGGGTCGAATCTCGGGAATTCTTCGGCAGATTTTGCCAATACTTTAGGAAAACCTCACTTGATACCTATTTACTTACTGGTAAAAGTATCAAAAGAATTAAAGAACAGAAAGGCTTCGTAATCACATTTGATAACCGAAAACGGCCATAAAGTTAAAATTTATAAATTTAAGTGCGATGTGGCACGTTTTTCCGCCATCCAATTACAGTAATATTTTACACAAATTATTTTCAGATCATATGGAACAAATTTAGGGCGCGTTCCGAAAAAATTTCGTAAAAATTTTTCCCCTATAAATAAGGACCACCCTAATGGTGCATGCACCCACTGCCACACGCCGAAAGGCGTCTTGCAGGGTACTTACATAGGCATGGATGTGTGTATTCGTCCGTTGCTTCTATTTACGCCTGACATTGCAGTTGTCACTAAATGGGCACTTTTGTCGAGTAAATGGATAAATAGAATCGTTTATAGGGGAACTGTTGAATAGATTTTTTAACTCAAAATATATCATTTTAGAAAATTATTCTGTTTGATCTTTGTAATAGGTTATCGATCCTTGCGGAATAGAATATCTAGCGGGAATTGCTGTCGCCAGGATAGCCTTTTACTTCAGCCATCCACGACAGTGTCGAATCAGTCCCTAAATCCAGCCACGATGCCTATTTCTGACCGTTACGCGTGAATTCAAGGGCTCCTGAAATGCCTGCGGTCATGAAAGCCGCACTGGCCTCTCGCTTGACTCACCCGCCGCTGTTTTCCTGCTTTCTGCTATCTGATGAGTCGGAAATTGAATATTCACGCCGATGGAATGCGACACTTCAACAGTCTTTGGGAAAATTTTTGACCTTTGCTCAGAATAATTTATGAATTTCCTTCCATGCCTTTCGATTTCTTTCGAGGGCGTTTGGAGAGCCGGATGCGGACGAGAACATTCGGAGTAAGTTGAGTCCACGATTAGTGGTTTATTTTCCTCGATATAAAACTGCCAAAGAAGAAATACAGCTGTGCGCTTTCCGGTACCCTTTCATTCGCCAGTAGATTATCATTGCATGTGAGAGATGAATCGAGACATAAAGTTGACTTATTTTATTGATGAAATGAACGGAACAAAAAATCAGATTTTATGAATAAATTACTACTAAGGACTTCTTTACTTCTTCGCTATACTGAGGGGATTCTGTGCATATAAACTTATAATACATCCGTGCTACTCTATCCTGTGCCCAACCATCCCTATTCTGTGCACTTATTTTTCAAGCTACCTCTTTTACATTTTAAATGACGAAGGGTTAGTGACAATAGATTTCAAAGTCTCAATCTCACTCTAATCAAGTCGATTTATGTTATCATTAATATCGTCATCTTTTTTCCCTCTTTTCTTAGCGCTGCTGGGTCACTCGTGGTTAAAGGTATAAATGGCAAGTACTCCCAGAGAAAATTATTTCAGCGATTTAATTTGTTTTTTATACACCAAAATTAAAAAACTTTCTGAATATATGGTAATTTAAGATGAATTTTAATGTATATGTCACTGTTTAAACTTGGGTTAACAAGACTATTGAAGAGTTCCTTTGGGATTACGCTGGTGGCTGATAATACTATAAATACTACTTCGACGTGTTTCATACTCCAGATTCTTAATACTGTTTTCCTAGTAATGATAGTGTCTAATATTTTCTTAATTAGTATGTTCAATGTTTTCAGCTGAAGGCACTGCTATGTCTAATAAAAAACAACTTTACTTATTTTATCTATCAGGATTATTATCAGGCATGTTTTGATGTAGTTATTATACTGTGGTCGAGAGATAGCCTACGATTATGGTTTTCTAAAAGCGATTCAGGACTATATTTATAATACGGTGGACTGTTTATTACTATTACGAACAATTATTTATGAATATGTGGTATATGCATGTTATGTTTTGCAGGTAATCCGTATTACTCTGCATGCGTTTTTGTATTGGTTTTTCGTTTCTTTCTGTTTGTTTTCAGAATTTTATGATTTTTCATTGTAAGCCGATCACAGGCAGGAGTTAATTTTTGGTGTATTTGTATCACTGTCGTTTTTCTGTTGTTTTGTTGTATAAGCTTTTCTGTATGCATCCATGGAACTTCCTGACGCACCAAACTTAGCCCAGGAGGACTAAATGATCACTATACCCGCAAAAATGTGTAGCGTTTCAGTGATAAAACTTATTTTTATTTATCTATAGTGTGGTAGTATTGAATAATTCGAATAGAGTTAGAATTTAAGACTGAAACGTATATTCATATAAATTGCCATTATTTTTGTCGAAAATTTCAATTTGAATACTCTAATTATTACTATCATTAAATCCTTATGAATGGAATTTTGTAAGTATATATTATCATTCAAAAGAATTTTGGCTAACTTAATTTTATATTGAATGCAAAATCTGAAACCGCGCGCACTATCCTTACCTAATAGAAATGTACTATACATTATGAAATAAAGCATTTCATGCATGAGAAATAATTTATCCTTATACTTGTTATGTATATATAAATGTATTTATTCTTACTTATGTAATAACGTACTTTAAATTATGCCTCGCTGGTGCAATCTAACTCATTTCATTACTAAAAATTCTCTGCACGGAATACTTTCGCATCCCATAAACAAAAAAAACTCCGCATCTCATCCTTCTAATCAAATCAAACTGATATAGCTTCCTTAATGCTGTATCGTAAATTGGATATCGAAGAGGATTAAAGGTTTTCTCGAAAGTCTTCGGTGATTGCTCTCCCGTTCATTTTATTTTGTCTCTTTTTACAGGGAAATCTAATCAAAATCACGCCAATCCTTAAAAAATACGAACGGTATAGCTAAGGCTCCATCAAAGTCAAATATATAAGGGAGAATCCTATCTTCTTCAATTATTTCTCGTTCTTCAAATTTTTCTCTTATACTACCAAATAAATATCAAATTGAAAACCCCTACGATGGGCTTGATTAAAGCCTAATATGATTAATTTGTTAAGAAGAGCAAAAGGGCGAACATGGAGGAAAACTGCGAAGCATCGCCCGGGGCAAATAAAATTTGAGGCGCTGTTTTTGACTGAAATATTCTGAAACACCTCATCCAGTCATTTGCATCAGACAAAATCTTCTCATCGTGGAATAAATGTAAACAAAAAATTATGTAAGCAGAGTTCGTTCGTTAATGAAAGGAGGAAATGTTCACGGTGGTGTATCGCTTTGGGGTCTTTGAGTTGACTTGGCGTGGTTGTCCCAACAGGAAGAATATGTAAGGGATAATGTGGTCCTAGAGACCGCTTTTGAGGAAATAAACCCAAAAATATTTTCGATATATACATCACACTCAATTTCTTTTCGAATAACAACTCATCAATTATTTTCTCTATTTTGGTTAATCCAGTCGTTATATATTTTTCTTAATGGTATTTTACGCATCTGCCTTCCTGTGAGATTTCAACCTAGGACTTGTTGGATCAATTTTCATAGCTGTGCTATGTAGGAATATAGCTGCTAAATTTACTATTGATTATCATATATATAAAAAGCAAATGTCTGTCCGTCCGTCCGTCCCCCTATTTATCTCAGAAACAGCTTACCTTAGAGATCTTAAACAAACTGCATTGTGTTTCTACGGTGCTGGTACCCTCAGGAAAACTATTCTCATCTCATAAAGGCCCAGGTTCGAACCCAGGAGGTGAAATGAGATACATATGTCTAATTTAAATACCCGGATATGAATAGAGATTTCTGTACTTGGATCTCTTTCGTACTTACGCCAAAACTTACCCTGCCTAGTTAGGAAATTTCTACTAGTAATTACAATACAATTAATAGAACTTATAAGTTAAAGTTTTAGCTAATTAAATAGCGTGAAATATAACAGGAAGTTGCTACTTAGCGTGTTGAGATGGAGAAATGTTATAGTAAAACTGGCTAGGGTCTTAACTCTAGGGCTTCCGCATAGCGAAGTGGGCAACGCGTTCGACTTCGGTGAAAGCGGTCCCGGGTTCGATTCCCGGTGGGGGCCCACGTGCGAAACGACCTAAGCTGTCGAGGCACTTTTAATAAGACTACTACTATACTGCTATACTCTTAACTCAATTTTGAAAAGTCAGTGATTTATCACCGTTGTTTCCTTATGGGCGTATTTTACTATATAAAATTATAAAGACGGGGAAAAGTTTCATACCTTAATTCGACAATGACAAGTCATAAATACAATTAATATTTCGGTGCAGTCAAATTTTTTCTGTATGTTGGCATGAATTATTGAAATTTTTATTCAGGTCCTCAGCGATGTTTGAAGATATCAATAAGAATATTCAATAAATGGATTTTCAAACGAAACTTAAATAGAATTCATGCATTGATTCCAATCCACGATAAACTAGAAGGAGAAATAAATGTTTTCGGTAATAATAGTGAGTATTTCGTCCAATTTTGGAGGAGGTGCTCCAGAATGACCAACGTCACTCACCCAAGGAATTTTGAAGTTATTTACTGGGTGTCGACATGCAAACAATCAATGGCCAATATTTCATTTCATTTTCATCGCCAAAAACCATTACTGAAGTGTACAGATATTGAGTCAATAGCCAGAGGAGGAGAAAGACAGTATTTCATTGGCCACTTTGTTTGTTAATGGTCAATGTGGACAAATATTCAGTAATTAACTTCTTCGAAAGAAAATCTACTGTCAATGATTATTCGTACCGCTACCGAAGGGAAAACTTATTAACAGTAGAATCGGTGAAATATCTTGGAGCAACCCTCTCGAATGGGGGAATACCATGGGGTACTCACATCCGTAATATATGTAGACGGGCACTTAAGAAACTCGGATTTGTCAAGAGAATAGACGGCCGGAGCGAAGAAAAAGTACGCTAGCGATGTTACTTGGCGTTAGTTAGGCCTTACCTTGAGTATGTCTGTAGTATATGAGATCCTACCGAAAAGTGTTTTATTCGAGGATTAGAAAAAGTACAGCGAAGGATATAACGGAAATTTGCCAGGGTATGCTACGACAAATTAGTGAGCGTTACTCAGATGCTTCGGGACACAGAATGAAAATCTCTAGAAGATATTGTGTTTTAAAAAATGGCTTAAATTAATTATTAAGTTCAGAAAAATTATATTCTTAGAAGATGTAGCCGAGGCTCGTTTAACGGACATTAGTTTTAACGGAACACGTTCCACCCGCTCGCCTTTTAGCTGAAATTCGCTTTTTCACATAAAATACAAAAAGTATTTGTTTAAATAGTTATATTTAGTTTAAATATCAAAAATAATATTGAAGCAGCGTAATTCTCTTTATTATGAGGTGAATAAACGGATATTTCCACTATATACAAATAAATAAGCAAAGATGAGAGATGTTACTTTTTATTTTCTAAATAACGCTAGTTTATTATAGGATAACCACATTTCTGCGTTTATAATAAACGGACAAATCAGGAACCCTTTAAAATAAATTTTACGGAATGCTTTTTCGCTAATTGTACACTAATTGCCAATAAAAACTATTTGGAATGATTAAAATATAACTGTCCTTTAAAAGGCGTTAAATTAGTTTCATATTTATTTTGTAGCGGAAAGAATAACACATTTTGCAATTACAAATGAAGAACCTATTGTTTTCTAGATTTCGCTCATTCTCGGGCATCTTCAGATTACAAGCGTAGCTGAAACCTAGGTCGCGAGTTTTAAATCCTTCCTACCGTCATGGAAAAATTACATGAAATGACACTTGAAAATTTCCAAGCATTAAGCTAAGTGGTCAGAGCAACCAATCTAAAATGGGAGACCCAGGTTCGAGTCCTGGTTCCACCAAACATTTCTCAATGTTCGATTCTACAAGGGCACTTTTCTAGGTGCACGCCTTTACGTGCAAATCACCTCTAACCCTTTACCTGTGTTTATAACTGAAACTTATAAAAAAGTTCATCATTTTGAGGATACTATCTACGTAAGTACCGCACATGGTTAACTGCTTCTCAGTAACTAATACACCACATTAATTCACGCATAATTTAAGAAAAGATATCACAGAGAAGTGAGTGTCAGTTAATCGAATGTCTATAAGGTCTAAGGATAAAACTAGGGCTAGTTTATGACTGAAAAGTCTCCTCTTCCATGCAACCTGTCATCATAGATATTAATGAATACAAAAATAAGTTTGTAAATAGAAGTATAGAAGAAAACTCTAGAAGATGCTGAGGCTTTAAAAGTAAGTGAGTCATATTCTAAGTAATATCTTAGGAAATAGATTTCCAGAGCGGGAAAACACGAACGAAGAAGGGGGTTGTGAAATACCTGCGCAAGCCTACTTAAAGTACAAGCTAAAATATGTGAAGGAAATAGTGTATACAGGAATCACTTGAACGGTAGTTTGTTACATGCAATGCAATCGCATTAATGCAATAAAATTAACTAAAACTAATCCGCCAAAACAATAAAATCACAAAGAAATTAACATTTAAACAAAAACATCCAAAAATTAAAATCGTTTGAAACTTTCAGTAAAATTTTCAATAGAAAAATTACTTAAGAAGTATTAAGGATATTAAAAACAATAAGACAATAAAAAAATGAAGAAATATTGTACAGTTTAGTACATTTTAAATGAATGAAGATAGAGGAAAATAGGTAGTAATTAATTATGCATGGAAACTTTTGCAGCAGACATTCTGAGAAAAGGCTTAAGTTTTTGGACATTAAAGTTTTCTTTTTTGCAATATTTTTAAATCTCTCTTTTAAATACTTAAATATGATGGGTAAGATGTAAGAAGTGACTCGTTAGTCTCGATCTCGTCCAAGTAAAGTCTAAAATTATTATTATATGTGAACGTTAGCCTGGTGTAGAACGATAAGAGCTAAAAGATGTGAAGGAAACTGTCGGTTAAAAGATAGGACTTAAGTCAACTATAGATATAGGTCTAAGCTAACAGCCCTTTCTGAAAAGAACCACTTCATCAGTCACCTGATCAACCTAAGATATTCTCTAAATATGAGCGTCGAGTTTCGATAGTTTGCACATTCTTACGTAGAATTATTTATTCTGGCAGACCTCGAATTCATTCCAATGATTTATTTATTATTTTAATAACACCAAACTTACGGCACTTTAAGGGCATTCGGACAGAGGCGATATTTCGAAAATTACCAAATGTGAAACACGACTTCCGCGGCTCGCGGCAAAAAGTCCGGAAAACGCCGTTCCGTACATATTTATAGAGATTCCATTGCGCCGAGTCCATACGTTTCCGCGATCAAACAGTCCGCCAATTTTTTCCGCCCTTGGCCGGCGTTCGCCCCCAAATTCGCATTTATTCGGAAAGAGGATGACTCGGATCGTTTTCGGCGTCCTCAACACTTCCTACGGAAAAAGTGCGTGAAACGAGAAGCTTCCTCTCAGTTAATTTCCTCAATCATCGCTTATCCTTTATAGAAGTTAACCGTCGGAATTAACTACCGAGACCCGTACAAATAAATATCCTTTCGATCCTCGCCCATCTTCCCTACTTTTCCGGATTTTCCCACAATAACTCCTCACTCTCACCCTTGAATTTTCTCTCGCACGCTTTTCATCCTTTTCCCCATCTTCTCCGCCGCCGCACCCTTTCTCCTGCCCCATTCATCAGCTCCTCCCGGAAAAATGCCCGTTCCCCTCCAATCCTCGCGAGCCTATTCCCTTCCGAAATAATTGACAAAAAAGTTTCGGATTTTTCTTCTGCGCCACTCACTCAGCACTACTGTATTGAGCGATTGACGATTGTCTTCGAGCGTTTTTGCAAATGAAAATACTCCGGAAGCCCGGGAAGGAGGAATACCCATCCATTTTTGAGACATCGCTCGCTTATTTCAGCCATAAAAGGTTCTGCTAGCTCCAGCCTTTTTTTACTTTGCGTAATAGATACGCCGATGATGCTTGCTTACTGCCTTTGGAAATATGTTGGAAATCATCCGGAGGATTGAGAATGGTGGAGGAAAACTATGGGAGTTATTGTAAGAGCACGGGAAGCGGAAGAAGTTGACTAACGTTCCTATGGAATGGCACCGGGATAACAAAGCGCTAGTAGAGAGGCTTCTAAAATAACGGGAGGGTATGATTTAGCTGTACCAAGAGCACGCAAACACGGCGCACTGCGTTATATGAAACAGGAAAAAATTCACGTAGGCGATCTACGAGCTTTGGGTATTAGTTTAGCCCGAGGAAATGTTATTCGGAAGCAAAGACGAGTCGTTTTTCTCCACATTCATCTTTCCATCTTTCCTGGCGTTACACTGTGAGGATGCTACGAGGGTCGTTCAATAAGTCCTTAGAAAAAGATAAGGACTTATTGACTAATTATTTTGTGTAGATTTTTTTCAACATTATCTCCTTTTAACTCATCACACTTAACGAAGCGTTTCTCCAACTTTTTAAGCCGTCCAAAAAGTAGGATTCAGGATGGTCCTCAAAATAGGCATCTGTTTGGGCGATGACCTCCTCGTTCGACGTGAACCGTTGTCGCCATTTTTTAAGGTTTGGAAAGAAAAAGAAGTCACCGTGGGCCAAATCCGTTGAATACGGTGGATGTTGTAATAATTCAAACTTTAATTCCATAACTTTTGCCATCGAAACTGCGCAGGTGAGCATCCGTGCATTGTCTTGATGGAAAAGAATCTATTTTAAATGAGGACGTTTTTTCTTGATTATTTCACTCAACCGGTGAAGTAACGACGCATAATACTCTCCAATTATCGTTTGACCTTTTTCCAAGTAATCGGTGTATTCCGCGTACATCCCAAAAACCGTGGCTATCACCTTGTCAGCCAGTTTCACCGTCCTCGCCTTCTTCGGAGCCCGTTCGCATTCAGAAACTCACTGTTTTGATTGTTTCTTTGTCTCTGGAGTGTAGTAGTGTATCTATGTTTCGTCCACAGTTATCTATCGACGCAGAAACTCTTGAAGATTGCGACGGAAAAGCGCCAAAATAGCCTCAGAGTCGACCACACGATTGCGTTTATTCTCCTCTGAGAGCAAATGCGGCCCCATCTTGCCGAAATTTCTTCCGAAAAAAAAATCGGCAAGATGGGGGTCAAATATTTTTCCTAACTTAAGCACTCCCGGATGAGTCAATCCATATTGACTTTCATAGACTAAAATGTTCGACTTTGTAAGAAATATTTTTGTATGAATGAATAAAACAATAATAAAATAGTTGAAAATTGAGTACCATAGTTGGGGTCAAATAATTCTATCCATAAATCCTATCTAATTCAATAACTAACGTACATACTCCATTACAAAGGAGTAGAACATATTTCCCACTGTGAATATTTGTAGGTTAATCCCAAGAAAAGTAGACATTAAAAAAATCTGACAGGAAAAAGACAGAACATAAAACATTCCGCTTCCCTGTCAGATGCTTTATCCTAGTAAGCTAACGAGCCAGAACACACTTTCGAGCAGTTTTCGGAAACTTTTTAGGCAAAGGAAGATTCCAGGTTCGAGTCCTGTTCGAGTCCTGGTCCTATCAAACATTTTTCATGTCCATTTTTTCCCT
This sequence comes from Ladona fulva, assembly GCA_000376725.2. NCBI lineage: Eukaryota > Metazoa > Arthropoda > Insecta > Odonata > Libellulidae > Ladona > Ladona fulva. The sequence goes on from KZ308223.1 coordinate 851,616, forward strand.
GGGATTTTTCCAAGGTGCACGCCTTAACGTGTAAACTCACCTTTACACGTTTTCTTGAGAATATATAGCTTATTTTTCCATAGAACCCACTAGGCTTACGTACAGAGGAGAACGGCAGTAAGTATTGGAAAAGCACCTCAACTCCACGGATCTGAAAAATACGCTTCACTTGAAAAATACTTATCCGATTAGAACTCCAAGAGGACGAGCAAAATTCAAAATTATTGCCAAGTAACGAAGAACTGTTACGGATCTGGGAGGAAAAGTCGTGAGCCAAAGGCGGATTTCAATTGGTGGCCCAGGGGCTGATGCACAAGAGTCCGTGCTAATCGGGCGCTTTTACAAAGGGAACTTTTGGCAAAATTACGAAATTGACCAAGGAGGAAATTATTCCCAGAAAACAAACAGGCGGTTATTTCGTCGTTGTGAGGATTAGATGAAAAAGCGAAGAGGTTGGGAGATAATATTCTACGAGGATGGGGATAAAACCTTAATTCTGGATAAAAGACGAGAGGAAATTAAAACCTAAGTAAGGTATTTCGATTACCTTCGTCTCTTTGTGATTTAAGTTCCAATTGTTTTGTGAGATTGGTGAGATTGAAGCAAACAGTAGAAGTTTATTCCTTTTATGAAAGTTATTATTACTATTTAACCCGTTAGCGTGATTTCTTAGCACCTGCTATGGCGGATTTATAAACATAGAATATTTTTATAAGCCTGCAAGGTAAAGGAGACTAGTTAGAAGGTCAACCCCTTCAATATTAGCCATAAATGGCTTGAAGAGGGATTAAGACAACTAGGTAGACTAAAGAGTGAGGTAATTTACCTTTCCTTTCCTTACTTAGCGATAGTATAACGCAATTAACCTAATAATAATAATTTTTATTTTTTCTGGAAAATTCCCACAGAGAAATTAAAAAATACAAAACTGCTCATCAGTAAGTATATAAAATACAAATATAAAATACAGAACAAGTCAAAATTATGATACATCTGAAATTAGTAAAAATCCATTTGGGTGCTCAGAATAGCATAGTTTCGTGAATACAACAAAGCATGAACAAACAGTGGATGTTAACACTAACACAGGAAAAGCGTAGGGAAGAAATCAAGAGATAACTTATCTTCACAGAACACTTGTTTCGAACATTTGCAGTTAAAAGAGAGTTGAATAACTTTTCTTTGAATACTCGCATCGAACTAAAAATATTTAATAGAGTTTTGTAGGTTATTAACAGGATACGTTTTCTTCCTCTTTTTGCTGCAACACCAGCGGACCCGCTACGAGTTGCTCTAGTAGGTAATAACGCTTCCCTTTGTTTTCAATGTTACCAGAATGAATAACCATCACCAGAGTATCACATCTACCTTCACATAGTCACATTAATTAAAGAAACTGAGACAAAAGTACATTAAAGATTCACCTTTTACTATCCTGCAGCAAGATGGATAAGAATATATTCCATTCATCGAGACGTGGAGGTAGAAACAATTTAAAATTAAACATTTCAATTATTGTTTACCGAAGTAACCGAAGTATTAAATATATGTTCAAGCCATATGCAGCCGGAGCTTTCGCTGCTCCGCTAAATACTGCTGTAACCATGAAAATGGTATCTTCGTTTAATTTTAAAGCAGCAGAGAAAAAAATGATTCCGGGATAGATGGGTTCATTATTACAGTCACTTAAATTTGGTGATCATTCTCCTATTAATTACAGTTTTTCATTCAATTACGAAATATTCCAACTATATGCTAGTATCCCACTAGATGTGGTAGATGCAGAACTGCAAGGGAAAACTCATTAATTTAATTTAGGAGGAACAACGAAGACTATGAAAGAGAATTAGATAGACTGTGAATAAATGAAGTCAAAGGGGTGATCAAAGTATATTTCTAATGGATGCACGTTGAAAATATGACAAATAGATGCAGAGCTATCGCTTAATATGGAGAATAGATAAAGTTACGGGGACCGAGAAGCACTTGGAAGAGGTCACTAGTGGAATACTCAGCGTAGTAAAACTTAATTATATATAGGAAATGCAGTCAATCCTGCTTTCACTTATTATTGTAAAATGAATCCAGAATGACAACCTCTCCGTAAGACATGATATTACAGCTCCTAACGCGAGTAAAATACGTGGTATTGACAGCATGAAAAGCACAAAAGTAGAGCAAAAAGTTGAAAATAATATGTAACTGATATGCGACTGTAAAAACCAATAGAAAGAATACCTACATGTACCTCGGTTTACGATCCATTCTACATAAGAACCGAAAAGATGTACGGGAAAATGGGTTTTTATATAAAATAATTACAAGTTACGAACGTCTAACTGTAGCGAATTAAGTTCGTAAGAAGAGGTACTACTGCATTTATTTCTTCCTGCACGACCTGCCATTGAATCTAGGACAGTTTTGAAGATAAGATATAGTTCATTACCTGAAATTATTTGGGGAGAAACAACGAAAATGCAGAATTTGAGAGTTCCTCTGAACAGTGCTTGAAAAACTGTTGTTTTAGACCCTTATTTAATCATTATTCAGATAATATTAATTGGGTGAAACATTCCTTGGGGAATATGTCTCTTGGGGGAACAGCCTCTTGGGTAAAGAAATCCTTGGATGATAACTCGCTCGCGTTAAATTTCTTTGCGTGAAACGTTTCTTAGGCGACACGCCGCGGAACCGATTTTAAGCGATGTTTTCTCTTTGAAAAGGTAACTGAACGGTTACGCTGATCGATAGCACGGGATAAATTTCCTATAAAGTTATTCCTGTCATATGAAACATGCCTAACTTAATTCCCCCGCGTTCGTAATCGAATTTCAGGGACTCAGTGAACGAATGTTGTGCAGCATTCAATACTGGCGTCGGTGTTTTTCCCATAAACACCGTCAGCCTACATTTCCGTCGAAAAGTAGATTCGAGACAGGAGATGGGAAATAAAGTGGATGAGGTTAGTGTTCCGGAGGCAAAGTAATCTAAGAGCCTCTTGAACGTTTGGCATTCACCCAGAGAAGGTTCCGTCAACACGAAATGTTACTATCCATCCTTCGTTTTATAGGTAAAGCCACACCTGCTCACTTCCGATGTACTGTACCTTTTCCTACATGTAACTTCCTGGAACTATCCTCAAATATTAGTTTCCTGCATATTCCTTCGTACACCTCCTCAAATGTCCGCCCAACAGATGCATAAGAGCCATTTCCGTCGTACGAATTTCCATCTTCTTACTTTTCCCAAATCCTTAAGCTATGGAGAAGGCTTCTCAACCCGCACACTGCTATTAAGGAAGATGAACTCGAAGATTCTCCATAGAAACTGCTACTTTAACTCCATGAATCGCATAAGAACGTTGCAAAAAATTCACTGTATTTCTGCGGAGAGGGTGCCGCAGTGGGACGAGAAGGGTATCCAACCGTAATATTTTTAGTTCCGGTTTTCGATTCAACGTAATACGCAAATTTCGAATCAGTTCCGGTCGCTCCGTTTAACCACGTCGAACCGGTTCAAACCGTTATTTCCGCCCCGAATAAAAAAGTGTTACGTCTTCCAGGAATATCTTTATTAAGCTCGTCTTTTCCGATCAAAATACATTACATTAAAATCGAATTAGTAGGCAGTCACTTGGTTAAGCACCATATTCAATAAAAATACTTGTAATAGATTTCCACAAACCAATAAAACACTTCGACGACGACCCGTTGCAGCAGTGATCAAAACCATCATCAGGTATTTTTAATAAAAAGTCCCCTTAGATCATTCCACCTGATAATGGCATAATATATGTCGTCGCCAAAGTGTCACATTGATTTTTGGAAATCTTGAACATTAATTGTATTGAATATGACAAATAAATTAAAGTAAAACTTAAGGCAAAACTTGAGATATTAATGTATTACTAATCATACTTTTTGATAAGATAAATGTAAACGACAAGCACTCATGCTATTTAATTAGTTGCTAGTCTCTTTTACACATATTTAGTTCAGTTTCTTTCGTTTACATAGTAGTAAAACGGTATTGCTGGAATATTGGCAAGGGTTCAGCGAATGATCGCCATCATCAGGCCATCGCCATCACCTGATGGCGGTTATCATTCGCTGAAATCGGTTAGTGCATTAAAATCCTGTGGAAATAGTACAGTCTCTTTTCCTTCAAACATGGAGTATTTCCACAGAACATCGCCAATGTCTCTGAATGGTTTTATTGGAACGAAAAATCGGAACGGAATAGTTAACGGTTTTAAGTTCAACGGCTTGAGTTTAAAAAAGATAATCTAATAAGGTCATATTCGGTTCCTTTTTTCGATTCGGTGCCGATTCGATTCTCTGAGTACAACAAACTAAGCATTACTCTAATCATGCACGTGCTAACACTGACGAAACAAATCAATTGATAAACCGTAATATCAACAACAGGAAACTCTATCACTTTACTGTAGTAACAATTTTAATGGATAATTCCGTTTGGGGAAGACGCAATCGCTTCTATACAGCCCCCCTGATACTTTGACTGATCCAACTGTGAGGGTAAAAAGGAAATGGACGCGAGGACAAGTCGTTTGAAGAATTCATTCTTTCCACGAACGCAACTCGATGGCAACAAGCGAAAGATATATGTCGATCCCTCGCTGTCTACAACTTGTGGCACTCGCCGAAAAGGTGACTTGCAGACCGTTGATCTATATAATAATAATAATAATGTAATTCTTTATTCCCCNGTTGATCTCACAGCTTTTTGACTCGCGAATTAACATCATCATCAGCTTCATGGATGATGAAAGGGCGCCCTTGTATTGCACCGTCAAGCGTTCACACTACAATAAATGACTAAGCGAGGTCTGACCCCTTGAAAATCTTCGTAACCTTCCTCCACGTGCCAAAGCTCAATTGACGTCATGCTGTAGACTGAATGCAAAGAGAAACGGCTCCTACTATTGAAAGTCAGCGGATAATTAGTATCTCCGTACATAATGAATTCGTAGCAAAGGTTGGGTTTCGTAAGTGATTTGTTTTCGTTTAATCTCAAATACGCGATCACTGGAGCTAGAATAAAAATAATAATAATAAAAATAAAAATAATAAGAAGAAAAATAATGATAGTAAGAAAAATTGTAAGAAGAAGAAAAATTATATTATTTCGTATTTATTGAAGGGCGAGATTGAGGCTTATTACTCTCTTCTTACATCTAACCCTGAAACTATCCTTAAACTTTTAACCCATCTATGTACAGATTCAGATGAATCGATACCGGTTATATTTGGGAGATATTGAGACTAAGGGCTCTAGGATGTTTCATTCAAAGTGTATACAAAAGAGACGATTCCCCTGAGGAAATATCACCCGGGGACATTTCATCCAGAGAAGTTTTACGCTCGTTTAACATCAGAATGTTTCACCCAAGAGACGACTAAAACAGGTGATACCCAAGGGATATTTTAGCCAAGATGTTTCCCCGATTGGCATTTCAAAATTGTTTTGTAATAACCCTTTTTGAAATGTTATGTATAGAGAAAACAGCGAGTTCTACACATTTTAATTTTTAAATCTCAATCAGGGAATCGATACGGAACATTTTTCTCCCGGGATGGATAAAAAAATCTCTTCAGTTCAGGTTTCGCTCCGCCTGCCAACGAACAATCGGCTTGAACCGGTTTTTTTCACTCCGACCATTAAAATATTATACCCTTCCAAAAGCTAATTTACAGTTTGCATCTTTTTTCAATTGTATAAAATTAAATTATATTTTAAGAAATAACGTGCAATATCAAAGGAATAATGAATTAAATTTTAATTTAGAACATTTTAGAATTGAAGCATTCATTTTAGTTAGCTATAATTGGATTTTTAATCGATTTATACCTACTTAAAATGGTACCGTTTGGGACCAAATTTTGGGACAGAGTAAATAACGTTAATATATCTATTTTTATTGATTTTTATTTTAATATTGTGTAGGTATATCTGTAATCTTCTTTATATTATTTTTGTATAGATTAAATCGAAGATGGAACTTCATGGTCTTAATTATCTCCTAATAAATTCCTCTTTTTCCAATTACGTTTCGGGTTCAACAATTTTAATTCGATTCGGGATCGGTTTCTACTCCGGTAGAAATGACGATTTTTTTCGATTTCAGTTTCCGGTTCTGTCTGCCGTTGAATCTAGAACACCTCAGAAAAGAATGTGTAGCTCATTACCTGAAAGCTTTGGGGATTTAAAAATGGAAACGAAGAATCTCTGAGTTTGTCAAAACTCTGAAAAACGGTTATTTCAAACCCTTAGTAAAATATTTTTCATGGAATATTAATTGGGTGGAATATCCTTTGGGAAATATATCTCTTGGGTTAACAGCCTCTTGGGTGAAGACATCTTTGGGTGATAACTCCCTCGGGTGAGGTGTCATTGCGTGAAACGGCTCTTGGGCGAAAAGTCGTGGACCAGATTTTAAGCGATGTTTTCTCCTTGAAAAGGTAAATTGAACGGTGACGTAGATCTAAAGCTTTGAATGCATTTCCTATAAAGTTATTCCTGTGATAGGAATCTGGCCTACCTTAATTCCGTCCCGTTGGTAATCGAATTTCAGGGATTCTGTGAACAAATGTTGAGTAGCGTTCGATCCTGGCGAAAAAAGTTTTCATTTAATATAAATGATACGCGATAATAAAAACAAATAGAAATAATAACTGGCAAAGTTAATTATATTCTATGAAAGTTCACATGATAAAATAGTAAATTAATAGAAATATTTATATAAAAAAGGAAGAACACAGTATTACATAATAAAAATGTGGATAAAGTAAAAAAATTTCATCATTTTTTCAAGAATATAATATTATCACTAAAAATATACAAAAACTCGCTCACTAAGAATACCTTACGGCGTGGTTCGACAAGCATGTACGTATGTGATTCAATATTCAAATACACCAAGCTGATAGTTCCCTGTTTGGGTGTATTTACCCCTTTTTGACGTAGGTAAACAAATAATAGATACATTTATTTCATTTATCGAGAAGATTCCAAATCGGAAATGTCTATGTCTGTAATCGGTCACGCCGTCAGAAGGCAAAGCAAGTCTTCGTGTGCATTAGCTTTAGGGCGATAATATAATCCCGATGTAACTTCAGCCTACTCATTTCTTGTTAAGAACATTAGCGAAGGGTCATTACAGATCAAAGGGCCCAAGGATATGGCAAAAGTCTCCAAAGGGGAGATTTATTCGAAGGGAACAAAAAATCCAAAAACGCTCGCTCCCCACCCCAAAATTTCGGGTTTATAATTTCGGACTTGATTGCACGCCATAAAAGGGGTCACATATAGAATAAATACCATGTTATCCCCACGCGAAGCATGGAATAAAACTTGGTCGTGCAAGTTATCCGCAATTAGGAGAGCCATGAGCAGGGAAGGTATAGAATCGATCGAGAGAGAAGTTTATGCGAATTCTTGGCGCTCAATCGATGAAATGTAAAAGGTATCCATTGGATCGCCCTTTCCCATCTCCAAGACCAATTATCAACCTCGAGATGTATAATAATGCGGAAGGGCTTTTTCTTCGGGTCCACCGATGGACGAAAACGATTCTGTGGTAGAGCCCTTCGGAAGCTATAAAATTTTACGACGGCCACCTGCTTCATTTCGACTTCCTAGCTGGACCAAGCGAGATCTACCAAGAGGGTAATTTATGCCCCACGATTGCATCTTTCAGAAATCATTCGCTTCCATTATCGTTGTGTTTTTGCTCTACTGACAAATTCCACGGCGAACTAAACCGTCGGAAAACACTGAAGAAAAAATAATTCGTTCTTTACTTTGAGTTCAATGGGCATTGGCCTGAATTTCGCTCTCCATATTTCCCATCTAATCCTAGGAATCTCAGCGCGTCCCTTTCGTTTGAATTGCGCCAACGGCTTCTGAGATAGAATTGATGGTAAGAAAAACCATTAATTTCTTTGTATATGTGTACGTTTTCTCTCCTGTAAAATTACCGACTCGAATGGAGGTCCTCAACCTCCCCACCATTAGCTATCAAAGGCTTTGGAGATTAGATAAAACGACTAGGCAGGATGAGGAATGAGTTAATTTGCCCTTTCGTCTATTTAGAATATGCAAGTTCTGAGAAAGTACGTTCTTAGAAGATGTATTCGACATCATGCGAAAGGCGATACGTTTCGTAAAAAAATTGTCACGAAAAATCAGCGTAACTCAGATGCTGCAGGACGCAGGATAGAAATCTCTAAAAGCTAGAAGATTTAAACGAAGGCTCACTTCACTTCATAAATTCAGAGAGTGTGCGTTTTCAGTTCTTGCCGATACTATGCGTCCTTTGTTACTTAGGCCGTTCCCATACTAATAGAAAAATCAGAAAAATAGGTGCTAGAAGTAGTGGTGTAAAGAATTCGTTTTTTCTGCGAATGATATGCGAAAGTAATCGACTGGGGAAGTAGTTTAATTGTGCATGCACACGCAGCCACACGGCAAAAGGCGGCTTGCAGAGTAGATATGTTGATATAGAAAACTCACAACGACTCAATTAGCAATCCGCACATTACTGAATAACTAAAACAGGTGTATATATTCTCATACTTGGTAAGTGCCATCTTGGGATGGCAGGTTTACAGATGAGGCTCGGAAACGGGTAAGGGTGATCTAGCGAAAGATGTTGTGCACACAGGAAAAAATCCCAATGAAGAATGGACTTGAAAAAAGTCTGACGGGACCGGGAATTCAACCCGGATCTCTCAATTGCCCTCCAAATAGTTCTGCTGGGATAGCGCAATGGACAGAGCACCCGACTGGCAATTGGGAGACCCGGGTTGGATTCCCAGTCCCGTCAGACTTTTTTAAAGTCCATTCTTCCTTGGGATCAGATGATGCTCAAAAAAGAGTAGCATAGGTCAAGGAAGAAGAAGGATCTCACAACTAATGGTCTCTATGAAGGAATCAGGAAAAGTTTGGTAAAATCCTTGGTGTGGAGTGTTTTGCTGTATGATTGTGAAAATTGGACTTCAGGAAAGGAGGACGTCTAAAGATTAGAGGCCTTCGAGAAGTGGGTAAGTGGTAGAACGAAAAAAGTAAGTTGAGTGGATAGAAAAACAAACACAGTGGAAATAGAGAGGTCGGGGACGAGAGGGTATCAATTGAAGTAATTAACTGTCGATGAGCCAAATATCGAGAGAATAGGGATTGCTGAAGAAAGTAATTGAGGGTAGAATGTTAGGGAAAAGACAGATGGGAAACAAAGGCAGAAAAAGTTGGATGACATAAAGATTGGTGTAAGTTACTAAGAAACGAAAGAACTGGAACCATATTTAATTATATTTACAATAGAAATAGTATATATTTTAAAAACAGGTCAGATATGATATTTAAGGTACTTTTTAATGTAGTAATTAAGACAGAAAGGCAGGAAGCCCGTATGCGGTTTCAATCCCGGAAAAATCTAACTTTGAAATTCCAGGAATGTACGCAAGAACCATCATCTCTTTGTTTCGATGAAAACTTACCTCCAAGTAACCAGACACCTAATGTTTTCTCGTTGAGACTGTAAATAATTCGGCAGAATTTCCAATCCCTCAGTCAAGTTGCCAGTACTTTCCTCCTTTCGAGTATCATTATCCATTCACCGCTGAAATTAATAGTAACTTCCATCAAATGAAACTGCCCTTATTCACCCATTTTCATGACCGCAAATTAATCCGAGAGCAAAATGTAAACAAGAGAGCAGCTCTTGAGAAAAACTGTTGAAAACCGCTAAGCGATGGTGAAAACTGATATCCACGTATTTTATGAAGCTTCTTGTCGAATTTAGCTCGAGCGTTGGAAAAACGTTCGTCATTAACCATTCGCATAAACATGTTCCCTTCGAATTTCTCTGATATTCGATCGGATACTCTCTTCACGTTGTCATTCTTCTCTCTCAGCCCAAGGGCACTTCTGGGTACAGTGCACTCGAGTTAAACCGCATGCACGCTTTGAGCCACTAGTTAACGCTGAAGATTGTAAAAGTAACCAAAAAAGAATACCGCTACATAGATTAGGCTTGAATCAAATATACATATATCTCAAAATTTGAATTTATTGAATTGAAAGAATCTCCCTTTCGGAGTTACTTTAGTTATGGTACATACATCCGACAAGGGACGTGCCGATACACCATCTCGCGTGACGATAAGTGTTATCTGCATCACCCACTAGTTATAGTGTATTTATCACCACAGTGTTTTCGCAGATTTTTTTTTCGCACTCATTCCTGTGTGAGTGTTTCCCCGCAACGTGGGTTTTTCTCCACTCTCTCTTTAGTTGAGGAGTGTTTCTCCGCAACTCAAATCTTTACGTTTTTATGTTTCTATATCTAGTTGTACATAATAGTTTTTATTTATCAACTTGTCTGCCAATTAACTTTTATCCACTGTTTGCGCCGAACTTTTTGTACCTGATTGCCAGATTGTGTAGAGGTATTGAATTATTTTCTAGATATAAGTTAATTGCAGTTAATTGTTTTCGGTTATTAATAATCATTTGTATGATTTTTAACTCAAATATAACTTTTATTATCAGCTGTACCTTTATTTAAATCGGCTGTATATTTTTTTTATTCTTTATTTCTATATTTGTCTTTT
>KZ308223.1:869610-882187 GCA_000376725.2 Ladona fulva
TTTTTAAATGGTTTGTTATTAAATATATTAAAATATTTTAATTACGAAATTCTACCAAGTATCACTTGATGTCATTTATTTTACAGGATAATTATCCATAAAATTGTGTACTGTAAGGGTAAATTCCACGTTTATGTTAAAATTACGTCGGGTATTATACTTACTGTGGCTTGGAACAATTAATAATCTAAACTAGCGAAGTCTTAATGAATCGCGAAATTAAAAGCCATCCCTTGGTTAACAATGATAGATCGTTCCGAAGTCATTATCGTTATCCAATATCTTCGTTAGCCGTAGTGGTGTTTCCTACGAGATACAACATCCTAAAACTGATGTAAATGCTGCAAGAATGGTATCAAGTTTTCCAATTCAAGAAAGCTCTTCGAAGCTACGGTATGGTGAATAAATATGCGTCTCCAGGAACTCTGAATCGTAAGATTAGGATGACCACATTTACCGCATTCTAGGAAACTTCCGGATATCGGCACATTCAGAGAACTCTCTCCCGTCTCCCGAGGGGAGGTTAAAATCTTCCTCAGTATGTTACCATAATTCATCTAATTATTCAATATGCAATAGTTAAACCATTTTTTAATCTACATTGTAAAGATTTTTATTTAATTTTCTCTACTTTTGGAGGTTTCCGCAAATTACTTAGTCATCAAGACACTATCGTATTTACCACAGCCATGTATTGAATAGAGTCCGTTAACAAAGACTTCGTTGTTACCCAAGACATTTTTTGATCAAAGGCACTCGTCGTTAATCAAGTACGTCTTCAACAAAGGCCGTCGTTGATCAAAGTACCACTGAANCAAATGATGGTTCACAGCAACCCAAAACATTGATCATGTGATTAAACCTTACGACGATTATCTTAATGTTGTCATATTTTTAACATATATATAAAAATTTCAATTACATTCATTCTGAGTAAAATATAAACGTAAAAAATTCTCCATGAATATTCCATAAAAATTTTTCGTAGAAAGATACTCAATAGCTGTATAAAAATAGTGTGAATACAAGAGTCGATGTGCACCAGGCTACTAAAAATAAGGTCACCTGGAATTTCATTACATAAATTTGTTTTCTAATACACTATTAATACTATGATTTCATATTTTCGATAATTTCGTCCTTCCGTGATGAAACAAATTAATCTTGAGGTAATTCTACACATTATCACGTTATTTTGGATGAAAATTAACATCTACTTCATCGTAATTCAGTATCATTCTATTCTATCCCATATGAAAATAGCTTTAGCGGTCATATTTACGCAGAATGCAATAAATTGGAAAAGGAATTTTTATTTATAGATAATGAAGAAAATCGCAGCAGACCACTAACGCATCGTGGCTAATTTGCGTCCTTAATTGCACTCCATATTCTTTGGATATTGCCCAGCCGCTCATTGCTTATTTGACAGAGGCTTTTGAGGACCTAAAGTTGAAAATATCAAGTTGAAATTCCGCTTTGTTGAGTCAACAATGCCATTTAAACGTCCCGTAAATTGACAAAAACTTCGGAAAATACTTTACTCCTTATTTAAAATCAATTTATTTAATTAATTATTATACCTAAAATTTTACTTTCTCTTATAATTATGCAAATATAAATTGGCGAGGGTAACTGTTAAGTTAGAGGTAGGAGAATAACCTCGTAGGACTTTCGCATGTTCGATGTGCTGTATTCGTGAAAATTCACGTATTTTAGAAACTGAAAAAATATCACATAATGATGTCACATTATAAAATCAAGTACTAATGTAACAGTAGTGTCAAATAATAATATCAAATAATAATAGCGAATTTACCTGCGCAAGGTGACGGATTGGTTAGCGTGATAGTGCTCCAACTCTAAGGTCCCGGGTTTGACTCCTAGCTAATCGAAATTTTCGGTGAAGAAACGCTTGTGTGTATTCGTTAATAATAATGATTATTAAAATGGTTATAGCTGGAGCCTTCCTGTTTCCATTAACTTATAGTTATATAACGTTGTAGTAGGCATAAAGTAATGGTTTAGATGGTATGCATTTGAAAAAGGTACAGTCACATTGAATTTACGTATTTGATATTCATGCAACTTAAGCAATATGCCAGTAAGTGTGCGGCAATGGGTAGAAACTATAATCAATCAACCATTTTCTTTCGTGAATTACTGATCCAGAATTAACCTTCCTTTCTGTTCCTTTCTTTTAGGTTTACCTCCCTGCTGAAAGCGTCTCTTTGCACTCATTGATAGATCGGCCTAATTAGTATGGAGGACGCATATCACCCATCATGTCATTTATAACCGAACTTCCAAAAACTTATTTAGCAATCGCAACCCAGATTCTAATCCTTTTTCTTCCACGGATAGCAAATCGGATACCAAGTTTTAACCGTTTCATTTTGGAAATTTTAACAAAACGCACAACATTGCGCTGGATCTTCTTGAATTCTCGGATGAGGGTTTCATTTGGTTTATTCTTTAGCGTATATTCTATATGAATCATGATTAATGCGACGTAGCACCGCTCGTCTACCTGTTCATCGCCCCTACCGACAATATGTAATTTACATATTTAAAATATTCTTCGAAAGGAAACAATTGCGTCATAATTATCCTAAGAAAATCAGTGGAATGAACATGAATGTTTTCGACTTTAATAAATATCTCGGAATCACCCTTGCTAATAACTTAAACTGAATCACACGTGTTCGAAAAATATGCGATGAAGTAACTAAAAAGCTCGGTTCTATAAAGTACATTGTGGGTAGATGAGGTGAGAAGGTTAAAGAGCAATGTTATTTCACCTTATTTGGGCCCCATCTGGAATATGCGGCGAGTATATGGGACTCAGCGGATGTGCAGTGCAAAGCGATACGATTTGTTAAAAAGTGCTACGATAGAAAAGCAAGCGCTACGTAAATGATCTCAGACGCAGGTTGGGAATCCTTGAAAAATAGGAGATTAGAAGCTAGGATGAGATTGCTTGATATATTCAGAGAAAGTACATTTGCGGAAGACGTAAATGATATTACGCGACCCCTTGCTACTTCGAACGCTAGGTGTTTACACCCCCTGCCACAGACCGAAGGGCGGCTTGCAGGGTATTTATGCAGATGTAGAACTAGTTTTTCATTTCTTAAAATATGTAAAATATGTAAACATAGAAACTAATTTTTCAATTCTCCTCCGCAGGTTCTTCGGACGTTCGTACCTCAATTACAGTTGGTCGTAAGCGTGAACACAAGATATTCTACTGACTACTACACGAGACAATATCCTCGTTCAAACCACTACCAGTAATTTCTAACTTTGAAATATTATAAATTACTCATATTCCCTTTTCCGAAAAAACTTCGCTAGCCATTAAATACAAAGTCACCGTTAACTCCAAAAAGAAAAAGGAAACAGTGACGTATTTAGGAACACAGAAGAGGCACAGGTGTTCGTTTAAAAAATCGAAAAGTGGGCTAAATATCACCTCTTACGCTTTAAAGACTACAAAATGTCCCACTTGATTCCGATGACGGAGACACAAAATTATCACAGATGTAACTTCCCAATTTACGTACAAATAATGAATGTCGAAGATGTTTTCTCGGAATAACTTTTGCTAGTCTATCTCAATAATTATCTTTGAAATATTTACTAACATTTCGATGTGATGTATTATAAATATGTATGCAGAGATATATATAGCACTGTAGTGAATTGTACATTTATGCAATATTATCTGTACACAAATTTATATGGATATCTGTCTCACAAATCAAAAGATTTTAGCGCTACTCCGATAGAGGACGCTCATTAGAATATGCAATATTAACGACTTAATCCGATGAAATTGAAACTAGAGGGCCCCTATTATTATTTACCTATCACATTTATTGTCTGAAATACATGGAAAAAGGATTTGATACATTTAAATAGAAAAATTAATTACTGACATAAGACGCAAAAAATGTATGATTTATGATAAGAAAAAATGCCTTTCGCGGCACCAAAACTGATATCATGTACTCACAGAAAAATAATTCCCAACAAAAACCTACAGGGAGAAGGGGTGTGAAAAACCTACGAGAATTATAAGAAAGAAAAGGGGGGGTGATAGATGGCAACATGCAGTTAACATGAAGTTTTCGTCCATTAGAATGACCGTAACGTATTCCCGGCACGATTTGTTCTAGGCATTACTTCGGCGTGCACCCTCTGAAAGCAAAGGGTAAAGACAGGTGAGGAAAACTAATAAATTGGGGATGAAATAGGCGACGGCTTCGGTCGTATATATGAAAACACGCTTGTTCAAGAGCGACCCACCCGTACATGAGACCGCGTCTCATAAACACACAAATTCAACGGAACGCCTTTCAAAACACTACATATGTATCGAATTCCATAAATTGTCAGCTCACCACCGCCGACACACGCCCCTTTACCCCCTCTTCTACATCCATCCCATCGCCTTCCATTACTTCTTATGTTCCACCTGAAAACATACATCCCCATCGGCCCATTGCCGTCCGCTGGCCGTATCATTACCTTGGTGGCTAATACTCTAAGCAACTGGAGCGCCGCGATACAACCTATAATTACCATCCTATAACGCGGGACCTCTCTTCCCACCCGTTTACCTTGTCCCGGTGACGATTAAAAACACCCAAGAGGAGTATCCCAGCTTCGCGACGGACCATTTTTCTTCCGCCAGAAACGTTGTACCCGCCAAAAAATAATGTCCCTTCGGTCGGGGACGAAGAATATTTATTTTCTTCCCATTATATCATTAGCGTGTGCGCCCAATATTCAGATATATGGCACGTTTCTCTTTGACATATTAGTTTCCGCTACTTCATTACATCCGATTGGTCGAGTGTCGCAACTGCAATCCCTTTGACAATTAAATTAGAATCCGCAATATATTCCTCATACTCCGCACTTGGAATCGGATTATCAATTACATGCACCCAAAACAAACATGGAGTGAATTTCTGCTTTTAGCGATCAAATAAATTGTACTTGTCATTAAACGGGGATTTTTTTCATTTTATAAAAATGCATCGGGTGAAAATGAGCTCCGCATCGAACCGCGAGGAGATATTCCGCTCGACCTGATTAAAACTTATAAAAAACTCTCCGAAATTGTCGAAGGAAATGCGGCGCCCGGTGATGACTTCTCTTTCATCTAAATTTCGTCGAAATGTGCCCGATTTTTATTTTAATTGCGGGGACCCTTCCAATGCGTTTACCAGAAACAGTCGATGCAGTATTTCCGTTTAATATTAACAAAATCCTCCCCGACACTTCTGGATACTGCTTACCTACAGAGGCTTATGGGGTTTTCAATTTTTGATAAACCAACAATATAGCCAACTCAAGGTCGACAATATAGTCAACTGCTAGCCAATGCCGTCGTAACTTTCTACTTTCATTTTTATCTCAAAATTATACATTATACACATATCCCACAAACCATGATTTAAAGTTTCTAAATTTTCCGAAACTTCTGCTCGAATTAACCGAAATTTCGAATGATCGGTGTTCGGATTAGGGAGAATCTGGTGTATCTGTCTGTACTTATTTAATTGGATTTGAATTCAATATTTTAATTTTTCTGTCTTTCACTATCTGCGCTTCTATTTTTTTACAAAAAGGGAAAATTCGTTTTTTAAATGCGACTATTTCCAATAAGGACCTGTGATGCATTCAGCCCGAAAACCTTTTAACAAAATCTCAGCCACCATTAATTACCAATTGCTATGGAGAGAGAATGAGGCTTTAGAAAGATGAGGAGTGACGTATTTTTCCTCACTTTTCCCCATTGAGCCAGAATGCTGGGAGTGGAAAACATCCGCGTAAGTACAGCAGAATTTTCTTTCCATACGAGTCGATAAGGTTTGTGTGTTGACCTGTTTGTGTTCCATTACTAAGGGTGTGGCCGATAGCTTCTCTGACAACGATGAATATGACGATATACAATGACAAAGATTACCATTTCTGTAATGAATATTGATTATTTAATGTACGCCTCTGGCTAGAATATTCATTATCAGTCGTTGATAGTCTTCATGCATATGAACTGATAACTTTATCTTGTTTACATTCATGAAACTATTGTTATTTCAGGGTGTGCAATTTAATGCTGTTTTCGAATTCTCTCTCTGTTTTCAGACATTTTTAAAACTCTCCTTATGTATTTCGAACATCATTTTTTCGTTTATTTTCTGTATATTTTGAACTGTAGTTATATTTGCCTATAATTTTTTTTTTTCTGTGTTTCCACGGTGTTTCTCTTTGGGCGTTTTTCAGGAACGTGAATTTTTCCTTTATCAACCCTAAGCTGCAAATATTTTATCTCTCACTCTGCACCTTCTTTTCTGTAGTCATTAATCGTGATGAATATTAAACATTAAACGACATAATAGGCTGAGCGGAAGAGAGGTCCACATGGGCCTAACCTCCCCAATAAATGAATGAATGACAAAACTCTTCACTGAGGCGAGCTTAGGCCAAATTAGCCCCTGTTCCACCTAACATAAATTGTAAATGCATAAGTTGAATCTAATATTTAGAGTTAAAAGAAAGAATACAAAAGCAATACTAAAAGAATTGGGTTTTCGGGGAAACGTCCTTACAACAGAAGGTTGAAGAAGACAAAAACCCCACTGCGCGGAAAAACACACATACGGAATGGGGATGAAAAAAAAATCGCGAAATCACAGATCCCATAATGAAAAAAGAGGGAAAAAATTCTCTACGAGTTCTAAATTTCTATAAAAAAGTTATAGTGAAATTAATACAAAGTATACAATAATGACATACATATATTATTATTTAAATCAGTGACACAACTCATGAATATTTGTAGACTTAACATATAAGGTTTACATACATCACCTACATGTACATAGCCAAAATGGACGCCCAAATCTGAACTAAATATAAATATATTGTGCGTATAGTCAAGATAAATATACACAATACAACCGTAACTTTTGTTATCCTCACAGTCGATACTTACAATCGATATAAAGAGTCCATCTATCATCATTCATAACTCAAACCGGTTATCATAGCTGTAAATATGACTGAGACAAAATGAATGAAAGTCATATTTCTCTATACTATGCTGATAGAAAAATGATCAATGTTCCATCAAGATATGGAAGCAGGCACAAACAATACGTTGCGATTCAAAAATATTCGATGGATATATCTCGAAGGTCCAACCGCACGATCCCTCAGAACGAATATTTCGCTTATGAAGATGAACCCAACGCTAACGTATTCCCAAGTTTTTAAAAGAGCTTCCAGGAACGTCAAACCAATGGCCTCTCAACCTTCTCTGTTTACACCATCCACGTCTCGATTTCTCTCTTTTATGCCCTCGCCCACACTCGCCATCTTTTCTTAGCCTCACCGCTGCCCCATCGCCGCATTTCTCTAGTTCTAAAAACAGCCGACGGCTCCTTAACCCCGAGAGCCTCCCACCGATTGTTCGCCGGGACAAAAGAGAAAATCTTCAGTCGCCTTCATCAGATTTCACGCTTCCCTGCTCCATCGTGAACTTCCCCTCGCACTCAAAAACACTTAGCGATGCGTTGATTGGAACGCATCGCTCCCTGCCGGCAAATAATAAAAGGGCCAAAGGTTTTCTTTTGTGGAAAGTAATGCGGCGGGAGAAAGTGGAGGGAAGAGCGTCGGGAAATCTTAATGCCAAGTGGAAATGGTACAGTCGTGGCACGGCTTACGGAATTGGGGATATTGGTGGGTCGACCTTTTCCCTGGCCACGTGCTTACGGGAGAGTGGGGGGTCACTTTACGCTCCACACGGCACTGCCCTCCTCTTTCAATTTCGACGCTGCCTTTCATGGTTTTACCTTTGGTTGACCTCTGATGCACTGCTCCGACAACAGTCGACTGGGATCCCGTATTCCAGGCTGTTTATTAAAATGCGGGGATTTTACGTCTCCGGCAGCGTATTTCTAACTTATTCTCCTGATGAGAGAATCCGTTTCCCACAAGCATGGTGTTCCTCTTGCGAAAGAACCTACATTTGACCCAGAGTACCTGATTTCCGATTCGGAGGAATCGGAAAAACAAGTCTCAATACTCCACGCGCTACTCTTGAAAACGATTACATATCGGTAGACGCAGAGGAAGCCAAAAGGTGCAATTGTGTGTGGAAACCAAGACCTTACTGAGAAGCGCAGTTTTTTTTCTCGGACTGTAATCGTTTTCTTTCTCTATGTCTATGTAAGTACCCTGCAAGCCGCCTTTCGACGTGTGGCAGAGGGTGCATGCGCCATTACTATATTTCTCTAATCGATTACTTTCGCGTATCGTTGACGAAAAATATGAGTTCTTGAATTGGTTGATTCTAGCATATATTTCCCTGATATTTCTCGCAGTATCGGAACAGCCTATGTTTCGAGAGCACAGTTCTTCTTAATGATTTTGGATTTTTAAAGAAAGGACTAAAAGAGCAATCCAGGTAACATGTTCCACTTGGTTATGCCTCTATTCAAAAAGAACATTTAGATATATAAATTCTTTGCGGCCTAAGTTTTATATTATGATTATGACTTCTTCCTAAAAAAATTGGTGTTTCGATTAAGCTTTTAAAACCTTCCCATCCCTTTCTGCCCGCAATTATCTGGTAAACACAACCCAGTCTATTTATTTACCCACTCTTCTCCAGCGAATCCAATCCGAGGACCTTTAAAATTTTCTAGGTACCCGGATAGCCAAGTGGGCACTGCGTTCGACTTCGGTGAAAGCGGTCCCGGGTACGATTCCCAGTGAGGGCCCACGTGCGAAATGACCTAAGCTGTCGAAGCACTTTTAATAATACTACTACTTTTAACATTTCTGAGACACTATCTCTTTTCCTAATCCTACCTATAAGATAACGACCTGCCTTTCTTTCAACTTTCTCTAATTTCTTTATGCAACAATTCTCGTAAGGATCTCACACTGTCGTAGCATATTGTAAGATCGGCCGAACCAAAGTTAAACATCCGAATTCTTTTGCTTCGGTACTGCTTCTCTATAAATTTCTCATGACGTGATGTGGTGTTCTATACACTTTCGCTACCAAATGATCTGTGTTCATCCCAATTCAAGTTTCTGTTAAATGTAATTCCCACATATTTACAGTGATCTGACGTTGATATAATTTTTCCATTGAGATGATATCCATGGGTTGAAATTGTTTCCTTATTTAAAAATGTGATGTGCATACTTTAATTCACGTTAATGCTCATTTTTTGTTTTTAATCCAGTCTTCCAACGAAATTAAATCCCTCTGGAACGCGTCCCTATCCTCGTTACTATTTATCCTTCTATAAATGATGCAATTATCAGCAAATAAGCGAATATTAGATTTAATGCAATCAGGCAGGTCATTAATATAAATTAGGAAAAGTAAAGGCCTGATGACACTTCCTTGAGGTACTCCCGAGGTTACATTGTCACCTGTAGAATATTTCCCATTCACCCTTCTATTTTGAGTTATATCAGTAATAAGATTTTTATCCAAATGATTTCACTTTTATCGATATTTAATTTTCTTTGTTTGAATAGAAATTTTTCATGGGGAATTGCGTAGAATTGCTAAGTGAAGTCTATAACATTACAATCTACAGTACCCTTACCATCTACCGCGTTAGCTTTTTTCCTGATATAGTCCCAAAATTTGAGTTTCGTATGAGTTACCTTTTCTAAATCCAATCTGCCGCTCGCTAAGCCAATTGTTCTCTTCCCAGTAATTTATAAGGTATTCTGCTATGATATTCTCCATAATTTTACAAACAACAGAAGTTAAGCTAACCGGCCTGTAGTTTTTAACGCTTGTTTCATCTACACGCTTATATAAAGGTATAACTGTGGCATTTTCCTAGTCTCTTGGCAAACAATAATTATCTAGAGCTGCGTTGAATATTAATTTTAGGTAAGGAATGATTTCCGTCGATTCTAGCTTTAGAGTCTCTGTTTCTATATCATCTGGTCCTCTCCATTTATTGTTTCCTAAATGCTTGACCTTTTTATAAATATCTCCGCCCCGAATCTGTAAAGCTTTCGGTGAAAGTACTATGTTGGATTCTGCGGCGATATTTTCCTCGTTAAATACGACGGGTATGTGTTTTGATAAATGTTACCGAACCAACAATTTAATATATTTGCCTAATTTATACAATCGAAAATTTTATTCCCCGTTCATCACATATCGTTGTAACTTTTTTGCTTGTCATCTCTCCTGCGCTTGAGATATTTGTAAAAATCATTGGAGCGTTTTCGATCAAGTATTTTCTCTAGAAAATTACTTTTAGCTTACCGTTTTCTGAATTTAGTTCCTGCAGTAATTTTTTTTTATTTTACCATAAAATTTACTCCTTTCCCTTTTTTCCTATGCTAATTCTAACCTTTCATGTTAATTTTCGCATATTTTTGATGTAGTACTCGGGAGCTGGGTTTTTCTTAATTTGCTTAAAGGATAGAAATATTTAATTATATATTATACAAAAGTATAGATTGTTTCGAAACGACTTTGAGTCAATACCTAAGTGTAACGTAATGGAAAGAACTACAAGAATCACTAAGTTTAAAAAGGTTATTCTAAATTGTCGTATATTTCGCAAGCTCCAAGAAATCACTAGCGATGCTTCGCACGAAAAAAACAGCTTTTTATAATTTCTCTTTGCTTCGATAGTAATAAAGTTTCGGCGCCGGAAAGAAGTTAGAACGAGAACGCCACAGCATTCTTGTATGTTTAACGTCATTCAATTTTTTCAATTCGTCGTGACTCATTTGTCCTTTTCTGTGATCCACTTAAGTATCGGCAACAGGAGATTGAAAAACCTCGGTCTGCGGCGACGTGCATGAATGGAGCTGATGATTGTCGGGATAATTTGTATGGTAGGCGCCATGGATTGAGGTTTGGAGCTATCCGAATCGAACCGTAATTTAGAGCGTTAGGGTTCTAAAGGAACGGTTTTTATGAGCTAAGAGAATACTTTTTGTCCTCAGAGTAGGCATCCCGCTACCATATATCGACGAACGGATTATTTTGTCTTTTTTCAAGATAGTGAATAGATAACATTCGTCAACTTCTGTATGTGTTTATTTTTCATAGATGAGATTATATTTATCACATAAACCTTTACGGATGGCTTTAGAGTCTAAAACTAGCATTACTTCCCAAGCAGAAACTTAATGAACTATTCATGTCTTTATAATTATACATTATCCACAATACAATGAGACAGTTAATTTTTGCAACGTAGTAATTAAATTAAATATATTACTAGTATACCATAACATTGCTCCTGTTGCTATATCTAGATAAATGAAATATTTATCATTTTTCTTTTGGCACGGGATAGAGAAAAATGTATCTTTTATATACTTTTGTCTCAGCTTTACTCATGGCTGTGAAGATATGAAAGATACTGAGGGATGAGTTATGCTGAATAATAACATTAATTAGGGTTTACCCTTACGCAATGTCACGAAAAGTGCTACTCGTAGAGTCATTGTGTTTCACAAACATGGGCTCGTTCTGATTATAGCATTCTGACTTACAATTTAGTGAGGAAAGCAAGGGAAAACTACCTCATTCCTCATCTGGCCTAGTAAGCCTCATTTACCTCTCCTAGCTTTCCGTAGCTGATATTAGAGGGGATGAGGTCCCAACTGGCCTTCGAGCTGAATACTTTACAGACAATAACAATGTAAAAGGAAATGTTTACATCTTTCTCTAAAGCTCTTACTTGTTTTTCTTAAGGGTTTGAAAATCTCTACAGAAAACATATTCCGCTCCTTTACCCTTCTGTTGAGAAATGAGTATTTGGCTCCTTAACTTTGTTTTATAACTTTGTGAATCCTTTGTTTCCTTAACTTTGACTTTTCTCAGTGATCGACAACATATGAATGCTATTTTGGCATGAGCGACGCTGATTAACTGTATTCAGTTGGGTTTTTCAATATCATCAAGTGTGTTATTCGTAAGGGTCATAATCATGGCTTCGAATCTTAATTGTTTTAGTTCCGGTTAAATTAAAACGCTAAATTTCGGTTCGGCTCCGATTTTGCTCCGGTAGAACCGTCGAATAGTTTTCTTTTTCGCTCCAATAAAATGATGTCAGCGCAAGATTTACATTATATAAAACACCCATGTAAAAATTCTTTTAATGAAATTGAAGAATACGCTTTTGATAAAAAATAAATAATAAAAAATAAGAGAGATCACAGCAACAATATGGAAGTAAAGCACATTCAATAAAGTACAAATACATCAACATAAATTTCAAATAACATTAATTATAGATAAATTATAACAAGAACACTAAGATACGAGAAAGATACAGGATGTAGGATACATTTAAGTGGATGTTTGAAAAAGTGCAGCTAACAATGTCAAACACAAAACATATTTACTTATACAATGCTACAATCAAAGTTTATGATTTTCAGTATATTATTTGAAAAATTTTTTCCTCAGTGCATTTGTTTCAGAAGTTACTGATATTGGGTTGATAAAAACAGAAAAACCAGTTTTAAGCTGTCCCACTTCATACTAATTTTCTTC
>KZ308223.1:889934-922537 GCA_000376725.2 Ladona fulva
TGCTCCAGTTACCCCAGTTTTCGTTGGAAATCCCCCCCTTTAAGCATTTGAAATGTTTTATGATTATTACAAAAATAACGAATTGCAAGGATCATCCATTAATCTGTTAATTTTTCATAATTGATGAAAATTTTCTAAGACAATATTTTATTGAGTATTTCATTGACTTTTATAATCTATAAAATCGTTGAGAACACGTTCAACAACCGCCCACTCTCAGATTTGGATAAAATTTCACAATTTTGCCGATTCATTTAATTCACATTTCCTGAGGCTATTATACACTACACTTCTATTTAGAAGCGTCATTTCATTAACTGCCTTAAGAATTAGATCTGGCTAGGGCCTAGCCTGGCTTTGACTTGCAGATCTAGAAACTTGCCAAGTGTATGGGGTTTGGATCATACTTTTTTGAAGTAAAAATAATATCAGCGCCTTAATTCCCCAAATTAACTTTTAAAATACCTACAAGCAGAAGGAATACGACTGGGTTAATACAATTGAGCATAAGAAACAACCTCCAAATAACCGGGAATTCGAAAAGGAATGGAAATTAGCAGTTATCCATCGTGGTTCCGTTGGTTTGTTTGTAGAAATTTCCTTCTATTAGAAAAAAGTTATGGATCATGCATGCTTTTGTCAAAAGAATATATTTTTCGATCAACTCTGGGGAGAGCTTCTAGTCTGAAAGCCATTGCTCAAAGAACTGATACATGATATCTAGATAGATGCTAGGGAAGAGTGATTTAACATCAAAGGACACCATGATTTCGTTTTGCTCCCTGAAAAGTTTCTTAATAACGCAACTAAGTAGGCTTGTTTTTGACGTATGAATGCTGCTTAACACGTTCGCTGCCCAACAGAAATTTAAAGTCCACCTCAGAGGCCCATATATATTATGACTTTTTTATATCGCATATACCTAACACCTAGTTTAATATGTAGTAAATTATAAAAGTTTAATTGTTGAATATCTTATAAAAAACGACATGGCCACATAAGTGGCCATGGGCCTATTACAATGACCAGACGTATGAAATGACAAAGAACATTGATAAAATATGACAATTTTTTATTTCAAATTAAAAAATATAGCAAATTTTATGTTAATAAACTTAAATATATTTGGTTAGTATTTTTTTCAAAATTTAAATTAAGAGGCCATTGTCTAAATGGTTGGTTCAGCCATTGCATTAACTTGTAGGTTGGAAAGGATAGGTCGGCTTTTTGGAGCTTGTTTTCAAAAATGCTTTAAAATTTCATTCTTTCGCGAAAATTTAATGGATGTTACTACCGTAACTATTATAGAAACCATTTGCTATTACTTTCGATGCTTTCAAGTGTAAACTGGTGGATGTTGACCATCTTATTCTTAAAGGGGAACGCAGAACATGCCCTGTTGAACAATGTTTATACAGAAAACCGAAACTCGTTCGGTCTCCAGCGATTTGACCTGAGGATATGATTGTAACCCTTAAAACCACCCGTGTTTTTCTTCTGTGTAGTAAAATGGTGGAATAGCGAAGTTTTTGTGTTCTTTGCGTTAAACAGCTTTTGCTTTCAGTCGTTTTCACTCCTCGTCATACCTTAAACAAGTTGCTTGCTTTGCAAAATAGCCAATGGAGGGGCGATCGTCCCCAACTAGATTCGCCCCTTTCCGGCTCTCTATATACGACTCCAGTTTCAAAATATTACCCTTAAGCAACGCTCATTCCAATTCACGAAAACCGCGAACTATCGAAATATCAATCTCGTCGCACTGACCGCCGGATACGAATCTACGGATCGAACCGGCCCTAATGCGCGTTCAAATCAGATATATCGACAGTCATTTATGTTAATATTTCGTCTGAAACATAACCCTGTCGATATCCACCCTCGCGGGGGTCTTTTTTTCACTGTCAGAAACGTTCCCCGCAGTTCACAGAACTCCATCCCGGCAGATACAAACATTTACGGCAAGGATAAACAATATCCGGCCGATCGAAAAAATGAGAGGCTCCGCTGGAAGCGTCGATAAATTTCGAGGGGTAAGGGGATGTTCCTGCGCTGTAGTGGGGAGCAGAACGGAAAACAAAGGGTAGCGAATGTAAGAGGGGAACACCGCTAACGGAGGGAGTTTGGGCTGCAAACGGAGCGCGTACCGTGTTTCAAAACCCACCAAACTCATACGCTCGTAGCACTTTTATCCCCGTCTCACGCACTTCTAAGCCGAATCCATCACTCCGAAAGATGTATCGCACATAATAATAGGATTAATCCATTACCGTACACCGCCGCGGTATGCTCCGCTCCCAATGAAACAGACCTGGAACCCTTTGTACCTCCTCCGGGAGGCGGAGAACGCAAAAAGTAAATAAATCAAACTTCCTTCACATGTCCCTCCGAAGAAATCCCGGAGGAGAGCTCTTTCCTTGCATTAGTCAATCAGTTTCGAGGACGGCAAGAAAAACCGAATGACATCAAATCAGAAGCAAGACCTCCTTTAAGCGCTCTCCTTCATAACATTTTGAAAGCCCCTTTCTTTCCGCTGCCCCCACATCCCTCATAATAAATTCCCCGAAAGAAGAACCCTCCAGAACCTTTATGGTCGGCCCGGCTTTTGTGAAATGTGAAAAAGCTTTTTCTGCGGGAGAGGTAAGGAGTGGCGTGGGGAAAGGTAAGGGGGGCATTGTGGTACTTCCCAACAACAAGACGCTTCGATTTTCTGCTTGCCGGTGCCTTCGTTGCGGATTCGATAAGACTGTCATCAAAGAGGAGGTATTTTTTCCGAGGGTTTCATTTAGGGTCAAGTGTAGCAATGCGAGGAAGGTCGCTGAGGATGGGGAAATGGATGTAAGTTGGGGGTATGTCTCAAGGGAGAGCCATGGGGAGATAAGCGAGGGTTATATGGGAAGGGTGCAACTGAACGGGAGATACGAGACAAATGCTATTCGGCATATTTATTTATGTATTCGGAAATAAACCCATAAACAGACTCTCAAAGGATTGGAAGCATCTGTATCTTCGAATAAAATAGGCACTAATCAACCGATTCCGAGGGGAGAGAGCGAAGCGAAGCGTATATTAATCGAAGGCGATGTGGACAAAAATGATGGACTGGGGCGATGAAATAAATGGTGCGGAATGTTGAAATAATAACGTTAAAATTAACGAACTGCGGAATCGTGATGAAAACAATGAGAAGGTGAAATATGACGTGCCAATAGGCGTCTTGCTGTGTAGAAATGTAGATGCAAATGTGAATTACATGGTGCTGTAAATTTAGAACCAGTGAAGATATGATGTGCCTACAGAGCTGAATTTGAGCATCAATTATGAAATATATGGCTTATCATTACATAATAAAAATGTATTACTACAATAGTATGTGACAAGCCAACAAATTGGTACAGTTTTATCTTTTAAAAGAAGCACCAGCTGTGCAGTTTATGACCGGGACGGAAACATTCAGTTATTCTCAATACGCACTTCTTTCCGTCTTTGGTTCGCTTAACTGTCGTGGTTTTATTACATTGTGATTTATAGGTTGCTTTAATTTGTAACATGATTTACCTTAGCTTACAATTGATTTTGCTTCATTATTTACCTTGGTATATTTCTGATTTTACTTTGCATGTATACCACTATGTTTCAACTTTTGAATAAGCTTATCATTCCTTGAAATTTTGAAGATGAAGTGATCGTAATAATTGAAAAATCCAAAATATATGACAACGCATGTAAGATATGATGTAGATATTGCAGAAACTGCGAGAGAATTATAGAAAACGAGAGAGAATACATCTTTCGTTTCATTCATACTTAATCTGCATAAACAGCGAAATTTTAAGTGACTCAAGAAACCTGTACACAAAGGAAACGAAAAACGTAACACTCACCAATATATCTACCGGCCGCGGTGGCGGAGTGGTTCGCATGCAAGCGTTCCAAGTCCTGGGTTCGATTCCCGACTAATACGATTTTTCTGGTTAGGGAATATTTGTGTGTTCGTCTATTGTTACTGTTCACGCCTCTCCTGTAATTGCCCAACAAATGGATGTTTGTGAGGGCAAAATAAATACATTTTGTATTAGCATTTTGCAGATATATGAAAAAGGGATACTTACGTAAAATATCATAAACAGTTCCTTGGCGCAATCTCCATAGAGGTCCTTTCAGCCAAATGCGCCAATTATGAATCCGTCCCTGAAACGAATTCAAAACAACTTTGAGTGACAGGGTCAAAGATGAGTGGGTTCACAGAACTGTGTCAATAAAGGATAAATTCCTCAGCTACGCCAACAAACTTTTCCGTTTCTAATTTTCAGGGAGGGAACACCAGAGAAAGATAGGATAGTTTGAGGCAGAGGAACCTGTGTTGGTCTTGGTCTTGGGCGAAAGAGATATGGGTGGAGCTTTTCTAGGTCGGTAAGAAGAAAGGGTGACGAGTAAACAGAGAGTAAGAAGTGAGGTGAGTGGAATAGGCGAAGGGTAATGAGGATTATGGGAGAGATGGTTGGAAGGGTGAGCGGGGAGAAGAAAGGGATGCAGTGTTAAGAGAAAAAGGCAGAGTAAATAGTGGAAGGGTAATAGTGCTAAGGGCGACGTTGGTTAGGCAAACGGAAGGTGGGAGAAGGGTTTGAAATTCGGAAGGGAAAGGGTGTGCGGAGTATGCGGGGAAACGTAAATGGGAGATGAGTAAAGATAAGGGGTTAGGGTAACGGGGAGTAAAGGGTTGCGATAAGTTAGGGGAGCGGTGGAAGATCTGGGGTCTTTCCCGCTGGTCGAAGAGGCATCTTCCACAGTTTACAAAATCTATTCAGAATCGCGCATTATTTCGTCCTGTGTAATTCCTTCCTGTGGACGTGGACAATTTTTATTCCATTTAGCGATCCTTTGAACTCGTTGCGCGAGTTGATATCTGGATGCTTGGGTTCTTTGAATGCATTCAGAGCACAACAAGAGGCCTTCCGATGAAAAAAAAGTCCCTCCCACTGAATTAGGGGAAGGATAAGAAAAGTATGTGGAGAGGGTTAGGTAGAGGAAGGAGATAAGAGGTTGAGGTGGGCTTAGGGTGGAAGAAAAGCTGTGTAGAGACGATATTAGTCGCGAGGTAAAAGGTGGACTAATGGCAAAATGCTGTTACCATAGACTGCTGATTACCGGTACGGACGTGAGCGGGGTAGAGGAATTGATGGTGAATCGAGGAGTTCAAGGTACGATATACAAGTTACTAACGAAATTCAGCGATTCTCATGGCACATCTCATGGCATATCCCATTTTATCCTTATGTAAAAAGCTATTTAAATGTCATATATTACTTTGAAGGTTCGTCGAATTTTGTTATGACACGAAGAAGTGAAAAATATCGCCATGACCGGGCCTCGAATCTAAGCTCCCACTTTCCATTTCTTGCATGTTTCTCCTTGGGTTTTTAGCCGCATAGCTCTACATAGAAATATATTACTATTCTTATTCCGTATTATAATGGTAATGAATGTGGAAATGTATGGTGTTGCTACCTGGTCAAACTAAAGGGTTCAACCCAAGAAGGATTTACTTATTTTTTCATTTTTTAACTCTAACATGGAAATGGAATCAGCGGAGGAGAAATATCTAAAAGAAAGCATTACCTTCCCAAAACAAAACGTTGGGCGTCAGAGGCACCGTTGATGAAAACTTAGGAGTGACTTCTTTATAGCAAATTTTACATAAGATGCCTGTAGGAAATCTCATCTCAAAATTGGTTTGAGTTTGCTCTGATTAAAGTATGTGCGAGTAAGAACATGTAATATAACATATTAATTGTCAATTGAAGTCGCAACTCTCCGAAAACATTTCAATACTCTATTCCTCAAATCTCATCTACTACGCCGACTGCGTCACTCGTATCTTGAATTAGTTGACTAACATTTTTCTACATTATATCAATATTTTACAAGTATATGCACTGTTTTTGTAGATACTTGTATTGCGTTTTTGGTTTGGCGCCTTTTCGTTTTTCCCATCTTTTTGTTGTCTTATTATTTTCATATTACTGCTTCTCAATACATAATACTTGCATTTAACATTAATTAGCATACTCTACATTATTCTGTTAATCACGTGAGTAGAAAAAAGAAAAGGTAAACTAGATAATTAAGTTTCAGCTTGTATGAATTTTGATTCCGTGTATGTGTTGCTATTATTTTTTTCCCTTTGAGCGTCTTACAATCCAACCACTACTCTTTGTTAAAATATCTCATGTAATATTGTAATGCTATGGTCAGTATAAGAGAAATCAAGGATTGAGGAGTTGATCAATGGGATATGGTATTGGTTAATTTCGTGCATTTTAGAGAACAGTTTTTTCTTTTTATATCATACATTTTATTATATTTCCTTTCATTTTGATTTCGTTTCATTGTAGCTATTTTTGAAACAACGAAATATATGAATTGTTTGTGCTATGTATTGTTTGATGTAAAAATACGAATACTTAATATTTAAAATGAATAATTATTTAAAGGAATGTAGCTATACGGCACCTTCTGATGAGCCACAGAATGGCTCANTATTATTACATTAAGTATTCAACAAATATAAATATTAATTAAATATAAATTCATATAAAGAATTGTAAAAAATATTTTTCATCTTATTGCCAACTGCTATAAAATTCAGTGTAATGTTTCAATACCGGCTATTTTTGAGTCGCAAAAATGAATAAATTAATTCGACAAAAAATGCGTTCGATTTCATATCGAGACTCGATCCCGAGACCACTACAGTCAAAAGATGAGCTTACCACTCCGCCGCAGGACCGGATGGACGAGAGTCAAAGGGTAATGAACGAGGGCGGAAGGTTAGATGGTGAATAAAGGGTAAGGGGAAGGGTCAAGGAGTAGGGTTAGAGTGAGAGATGAGGGGGGAAGAATGCGATTAAAACAGGGGAGGGGAAAGGGTTTATGACAAGGATAATGGAACGGGGTGGAGGGGAAGGGTGTTGGACGGAGGTAAGGAAGGGACTCTAAAAGGGGTAAGGGTATATAAAGGGATATCTGAGGAAGATAAGCAGCACAAACCGAGAAGCGGTCCGCAGGAAAAAGAACAAAGGGTAAGTGGGAAGGGGCCAAAGAAAAAATGACGCGACACCGCGATAAACAAGAACGCGAGAGTCTGTTCTAGTTGGAAAGGGACGGGCGACGAAAAAAGGAATCGAGGGCGAAAGATTTTCGGCAGAATCTCGCGTCATTCTTCCCTTAGAAGGCCGTATTTACCTCGTGGTGAATGGACGGCTCATTTCCTACAGACATTTCCTCGTTTATCAACGCGAATCCTCGTTTTCGAGGTCTTGAGAGCGAGAGAATTTGCAAACATATGGCACTTAGGAGCTTACTGCTCTTTTTCCCGAGACTTTTCATTTTGGGCTCTTATTCGGCTCGAGTTCGTCCGTTGTATTTCACGCCACCTCTCTTTCTTTCGAGTGCCGGGTTATGAGTGCCTCCCGTGTCTATATTGCCAGGGCTTTGGCCGACAATTTTATCTTTTCGGCATAATGAGGGAGGGGAACACCGCAGATTGGGCCTCAAAAAAAGTCGTGGCGCAATGCAATATTTACTACAGTCTACCTGCAAGCTACAAATATTCAGGAATAGTTTCCCCTCTCCTAGGAATGAGCGGTAATTAAAACATAGCTACCGCAACTTTTTGGCATTTTAGGTATTTAATAACATCGCGGAGAGGTGGGTCCATATTTTATGCAAATAGAAAGGAGGAAATAAGTGTGCTGAGAACGTGAAAACATTACGTATTAATTCAGGCTGTCTTCCGGCGGCGGTAAATACGTGTTTCAATTTCTTCGTTGGAGAGGGAAAAATATTTCACTTTGTCTTGTGTAACCAAGGCTCCTTCGAGGAATATCGTTTTGTAGGAATAGCTTTACCATCCTGGTTGGAAGACAGGAGCTTTATGATGGAAATACGTTCTCTCGCGAGGATTCCAATTCGCGATCTAACATTTTTAATTTTAAGCACGCCTGTGCCTACCTACAGCGAGTTCCGGGCCTGCATTTTCATACTCCTTGCGAATTTTGCGGAAAGAAGCAAGCGATACGTCGTGTAGCATCAGATAACACTTCATTATGGTGCGAATAAACTTGTTCTGGTTTTCCTCGAGAGGATTTCCACTTTAGATCAGTCGTCGGAGGATTTGGAAGCTCCGGTATAAGTGCAGTTCACATCTTATTCTCAGCGCTAAAGCTGGTGTAGTACAAGCGCGAGCACTACGATCAATCGTATTACGTTGAGAACAAAGAGATCAAACCGTTATCAGTAAGAATAACCACCGTCTAAGTGGAGAAATAAATGAGACAGGATGGAAAATTTGAACCAGCAAAGGAAGGAGAACTTAACTTGCATGAAATTTTATCGTAAAATATATCGGCTATTACTTTGAAAGCAACGTATTATAGGTAAGTATTGATGGAACATTCATTAAGTACAAAATATACTAATTTTAGGTATAAAATATGCTTAACTGATGGATCAGAGGTATAGGCCACAAGAAATACGTGATAAAGCATGCAACAGGCAACTGAGATGAAGTTCTTTACGAAAATTTTAGGTATAAAATATGGATTTTAGGTATAAAATGGGAATCATTAGAAAAAAGAAGATTAACGCTAAGGATAAATTTATTAAATAAGTTCAGAGAAACCACGTTCTCGGAAGACGTCGTGGACATAATGCGCCCTCCCTGCTATATAGGCCGCTCCGATACAGCGAGGAAAATAAGAGAAATAGATGCGAAAACGAACCGATTCAAGAATTCGTTTTTTCCGCGAACGATACGCGAAAATAATCAACTAGGTAAATAGAGTCTTGGTGCATGCACCCCCTGCCACACGCCGAAAGGTGGCTAGCAGGGTATACACATAGACATAGACAAAATTTAATGAGTGATTCGGGAAGAATTGACTACACCAGTTGGGACATGTAAAGAGGATGGAAAACCAAAGTGTAATTTGGAAGTAAATGAGCGGTATATCGCGACCACTGTTAATAATGTCCGGTTAAGTCGGACATTTCCCAACGAAAACGGACTCAAACCTGGGTTTCGCAATTGCCGGTTCGTTCCTCTAATCACAGAGCTATTAGGCAAATTATGAATCATCGAATGCCAATGTACTGAAATAGGGAGACCCGGGTTCGAGAACCGGTCCCGTCAGACTTTTTTTGTCCGTTTCTTCTGGTAAATTCCTTGGTGCACGACTTTACGTGCAAAGTCGCGTATAGCTATTTTCCTTGTGTTAACACGGACTCGATCAAGACAGAGAAAAGAGACACGTTTCTGTCCACCAGATTTCATTTTGTAACTGCTCATAACTTTTAAACTTAAATTCTCTGTGTTTTATAGTTTGTAATTCGATTTTCAGTTTGTCCTCATTTTCGATTACCTGATTTTTAAATTTAATGTTTTATGTATTGTCTTTCTATGAATTTACTGCGTTTTCACGGGTTCTTTTCACCCCACTTCTCTGTGGGTGTTTCCCGCAACGTGGGCAATTTCTTTGTAAACCATCAGTAGCAAAGATTTTTTCTCACACCACACTCTTTCTTTTAGTTTACAATCATATTTTGTACGTATTATAACGATATACGAGGTTAGAAAGAGAGTTCCACATGGGTCAACGCCAATAAATGGTCAATCTATCTATCTACCTATCAGAAACATGTGAACTATTTCTTCCATTTGTTCTTTGAATAAAAATCTTTCCGAATTTCCTTGCTTTAACTACCTCGTGTTTCCTTATAAAATCGATCCTCACTCCGATATGAGAGTGAGTTGAGCTTTAAAAATAAACATTAATCTCGGTAAATATTTAACAAGGAAGACATAATTTATCGGTTCACAATGAAGTTAAAGTTGGTAATTCAGTAAAGAATTTATCGCAAGCGAAGTGCGAAGTTAACTTTTGGGAAAAAGCAATATCGCGACCACTGTTAATAACTGCATAACCATCACATGGATGTAAGTTATTGAACAATGCAGCTAATTAGCGCCGTGATTACTACTGAATATTGAACTCTCATTAATATTGTGGGGAAAATATTGGTCACACTAAGTCATAAAATACGGTATTTATGAGCTTTGCTTCGATCCTTTGGTGAAATCCCTTAACCGTCAATAATATATCACGCAGAGAATGTTAATATGGAACTCACGTACAATTATTGATTACTATGAATTCCTACATTTCCAGCTCTCTCGTTAAGCTTTGACTTCCAAAACTGGAAAAACGTATTATATTAGTATTAGAGATGCATATCAAAAAATAACTTTCAACTATTTTAGATAGAAAAAATATTGATTGAATGGGAAAAATTTGGATTGTTTAAAAAAAATCCTCCCATACCTAATTTTCTCGTCATTAAAGCTTACAATTTACACTTGCAACTGGTTAATATTTTTTGAAAATACAATGACTTCTTTTAGATATGAAATAACATATGAATAATTAAATTATAAATCAGTTATCCATTTATATCGTAAGAAAAAAAACTATATTAGTGCTTTTATAAATGTCTTCAATTCTCACTGAAACAAAAAATACTAAATAGGAAGGGATATGATACTCTCATTTCAAAGTTATGGAAAAGAGACGCAATTTAAATTGCTTGCAAAACTTTACCGAAACTTACACCCACAAGCGTCAGAAGTAAGTTTATATAATAAATTTAAAAATGGAAGCCATTGACTTCGCAATTATGAGGTTAAATGAATAATTTCTAATTTGAGTGGCATTAGGTGTATTGAGCATGTAACTATATTAATGGATCTCATATGTTCATCGTAGACGAATTCATGCGAGATCTAATGGCTCTCACATTTTTCGTTAAAGTAATTGTGTCTGTGAAAATGGACACGACACTCTGCGGAGGCACCATTTGAAAAATACTAATAATTAGATAATTTTAATAAGCCAAAGTGGGAAGCACTTCTTTCGTGTAGGAACACAATGAAAAGTAATTGAGCATAATTTTACAATCAGATGCAAGAGCCTCCGGTATTCCGCCGCAATGTTTCTTCAATCTGCAGTATCCAACTCTTAGCATATTTTAATTCGTGCATTTCCATGGCTTACATCTTCTGCGATTCCTAGGAAATCCTAACACTTGGAAAAACAATGATCGGCGGAAGTGGCGCTGCTGCGGAATTCTGTTACATTAATCGACGATCGTTCGTAATAGGCAACACTCGCGGTCAAAGCGATTGAAAAGCCATTGCGTTGCAGCGTGGGAAGCATAGGGAACTACTACATCACTACTCCTTTGTATTCACCCAAAGTTAGACGATTAGTTCCCTAGAGGTAAGACGTTCCGGAGTTAAATTCGTTCCTGATCGGATCCTCTGAGTGGGAATAATTCGATGAAAATGTTTGTCCACGTTAACGTGGAGTTGAAAGCAGAATCAAACTGAAGTACCAAAGTCGTAATTTGATGACCTCAAATTATCTAGAAGCTTTTCATCGCAATAGCGATTTTAGAACGAACTTAAGCTAGAGCACGGAGATAAAGATCTAGTTCAAATATTTCAATTTCTCTACAATAAACATCAACATCTACGTTGACAGCAGGCAATCCGCCTATCAACCTACATGTGGTTGGGGAAAGATTGTCACGTGATTAACTTTTTACTCCAGTTTATTACTATCGGATACATCTTGTTCTTCCATATATATCTGGATAATATTTAATAATATTACTTCCAATTTTTAAACCAAGGTCATACACTAGGAACTCGACCATCCGGAAAGCTCTTAATTCCAAAACACAGAACTGAAGCATACTCTAAATCTTTCATGGTGCTCGGTGCGAAGTACTGGAATCAACTACCTAATACCAAAATGGATACTTTACTATTTTCTTCCTTCAAAAGGATTGTAAATTATGTACTCCTTAGCCACGAACTATCGAAAACAAGCTAATTAATACTTGGAAATTATTTTCTCTATGCACACATTGTTCTCACATCTAACTCATCGTCAAGTCGATTTTGATTTCATGCTATTTATCAGTCAAACACTTTTAGTGAATATGTCACATAGTAGTGTTCATTTGGTCAATGCCATCTACTCTTTCTCACCAACATCATTTTAGGCTCTGCTCAGTATCAACTAATGACACCGACCATCACCGATGGGACAGATACTTGGGTGATACTTGGAAAACCACATCAGCATCTGATTTTCATTTTCAGCTTTAGAAAAGATTTATATTCGCTTTTTATAACATTTGTTTTTTTTCTTTTTTTTTTAATTTTAATTTATATTTCTCACTGTATTTTCGCGGGTTTTTCTCACCCCCCTTCTTGTGTGGGTGTTTTCCCGCAACGTGGGTTTTTTCTGTACCACCTTCAGTTGTGGAGATTTTTTCCCGCAAACAAATTCTTTCTTTTGTATTTTTCGTGAATTAAAATTTTTTTTGTGAGAATTTCTTTTATATATAATATCAATGTAGAATAATATACGAGGTTAGGTGGAAGAGAGGCCCACTCGGGCCTAACCTCGCCATTAAAGGGTCTAATAATAATAATAATAATATTAGATACAGCAATGTTACCAGATTTATTCGGAAATATACTTAGTTTCATCCCGAAACACATAATTTGGTTTTTTCCTGCGACTTAATCCACTTAAACCGGTAATATTCCCCTTGTAACGGGTAAATACATATTTTATTTCAGCATAATTGTTCTATTGTGTCAAATACATAATTGTTTATGCCAGGGGCTTAGCTAGAAATTCCAGGGGTTCTAGAATTTTTTACCTCAATATTGCATGCTCTGTTCGTTCGCAAATTTCTAGCCACCAATTCCTTGTTTTATTTGATGTCGGACCTAAGGGAGGGGTTCGGACCCTACAGACCCCCCTTGCTAGAGGTCACTGGCTCATGTTTATGCTGGCACATGTACGCATGTATGTATACATGGTCGTGCCAAGCTGAGCCAACTTCGCCGCCTAAGGCAAGATATACGGTGCCTTTCATTTTATTCACAAGTAATTTTATTAGAATCAATTCAAAAGGGTAAAAGAGTATAAGTGGCACACTAATGAATCTCTTTAGATAACTCATTTCTTTCAAATACCATACCCTCTTTCTGTTTCCCCTAATTTACCAATTTACAAGTCGATTCCCAACGTACTCTGCCTCGAAGATGCAAATGTCAAAGGACCTTTGCTTTAGAGCACAAATTAAATTTCATCTGGTAAGTAATGCAATCTATACCATTATCTTCCTCGTTCAGAATAAAGAGAGGGTAAAAAGTCACCACAGAACATTGGACGAGCCTAATTACAATTAACACTAGCATTTATCCTTCAAAGTTGAATATATCAAATTCGGCGTTTGCGTGTTCATGTTTGGCGTCTGTGCAAAATTCAAATCAATTTCCACTACCTAATGAAAAGAATAAGAAACACTTATACACGTTATAAGTGTTTCTTATTCCTTTCATCATGAATAGCTACCACAAAGTCGAGGCCGAAGTAGTGGATTTTGTTCCACTACCTATATTACACTATCCTTGGAGGAGCAATTACAGCG
Source organism: Ladona fulva (assembly GCA_000376725.2). Taxonomy (NCBI): domain Eukaryota; kingdom Metazoa; phylum Arthropoda; class Insecta; order Odonata; family Libellulidae; genus Ladona; species Ladona fulva. The sequence goes on from KZ308223.1 coordinate 903,504, forward strand.
GTAGTAGAAGTTCTAAGTCCTAATTTTTGGCGCGTATCGCCTCCATTTTGTCGAGGATACGGAAAATAACACTAGTCACGAAATTTGAACTTTTTTCTGTATCTGGATTGTAAATGAGTTGATTTACCTAATTTTCGGGTGCTGGATTCACTGGTAATATCATTTTTTCTCTAAAAGGTTACATTTCCTATGTAAACAGCAGAATCAAAAACAGCACCGGCAAACATTGATAGAATTAAAATAAGCAAGAAATAGACATTCAATATTATTAGAATTCTTAGAACATTAGAATTCAATATTATTCTATATGTATACATGGACATGATGCCAACAGAAGGTCTAAATTAGTTCAAAACATATTTTCAACTTTAATCTTCTTTGGTATTCGAAAAATGTGACAACAATACTCTTCCTTTGTTTGTCATTTCATCACTGTCCCCAACAAGACCCCAGCAATAGACGCCCATCATCGTAGGGTTCCAGTGACCTTGATAACGTTGTTCCATCGTAAGGATGTCTTGGTGAAAGCGTTTACCATGCTCATCGCTAACGGCTCCCAAATTTCCCGAGAAGAAATCCAGGTGGGAATGTAAAAAGTGAATTTTAAGCGACATTCTCTACCCCATGTTCTTGTAGTTGTCCAACAGATAATTCACAATGGAAAAATAGTTATCATCTTTTCTATAGCGAGTAAAGTCCTTCACAGTTTCTTTAAAGAGGACCAAGCAGCTAATTCGATAGTTTCGACTTTGGTATCAAATGTTGGATCTTTCAACAGTTTTCTTATTTGTAGTCTAACAAATATATCTTCTTTCAGCTTTGCTTCACTCAATTTGGAAAACTTTTCTTTCGTATGATTTTAAGGCCTGACCTCCTTTATCCAGAGCTTTTAAGAAGTTCTTCTTAAGGCCCAAATTAACATTAAGTGGAGACAAAATGATATTTTTGAGCTCAACCTATAAAGTGTTTTTCACATTTTCCTTTCAAGTGACAATTTCCTTATGGGCCATTCCTTGACTGTAGAGTGGTTCTTGGTGTCACGGCTGTCTCATAGGCACAAAAAAGCTGTATTTACTGAACCCACCCTGTAAACCTCTAAGGAATGCAAAAACTTTTAAATCACAGCAAATTTGCCATTCATGGTTTTTATATTTGATTGCCTCTAGCAGCAAAGTCGTGGTTTCATAAGTTTCTTTCACGTTACTGCATGAAATGCTGCATGCTACTTCATGCACTGCATGCCTACATAAGTCAAATGCACCGATGAGAATATTCCGTTATGCGTTAGCACTGCTTTCAAGCTGGTTTTTAGTGAAGTCAATAATTAGTCGCCACTCATGTGGGCTATGTTGTAAACCTAACTGCACTATCAGACCATTGACATCACTACATACACACATTGAATTCTGCATGTTGAAATATTGAGAGAAGGAAGTACCTCTTTAAAACAGGAAATTCTTCTCCCTGGAGTTAGAAGGCTCCGTTGTTGCAGTCTCTACAACAAGAATTCAGCTTGCTGTTTTGAAAGTTTTAGATCGCAAACCAAACCGTTCAGTTCCTTTTGATAAAAGAGCTGGGGCGAAGTGTCATGAGACTGAAGGCAGTACTCTTCTACATCTGAAAACCTGATTCACTTGACGTTGGGTCTGATTCCGTGCCTTACAAGTTACAGACAGAAACAGTCAACCCTCCATTACGGGGCACAGGCAAATTCACCGAAGATGTATTTGGATATTTTATTTTACGTCTAGTTTTGCTTGAACGCCCTGCAATATTTGTGAGGCAGAAGTAACAGTCTGAAAAACGGTCTTTAGTCTCACACCACACCATAGGACCAGCGAATGGCATGCCTCGGTGTTCTCCTTTCAACCATTCGGTTAAAGTAGTAGTATGGGTTATGCAGGCAATATGAGGTGCAACATTTTTATCTTGGTCAACAAGAGGACAATCAAAATACAATTTATATGCCTTCTCAAGTGATTGGTTTTCTTTGGGCATTTGGGGTTAATTTCCCACACAGTAAACCAAAGTTGTCCAGGTGGTTTAGACAACAACGATCTTTACCAGTTGCCATTTTTAGTAAGTGTAAGGTTTAATCACCCCAACGTTCCAATATCTCTCACAAGAAATACTCACTGAGGTAACAAAAACATACAGTACAATATTAGGCGAGGTGAGTACGATGAAAATTGTACCATGTGGGTTTCAACATGCACTGTATCATGAAGTCTCATTCGCACTAACAGATTATCTTTCCTTCCAGTGACGATTTGTAGATCTTCAGGCACTTTTGTACCAAAAAAAGAACAAAAATTTAAAATATCAAACTTCTAAACAAAAGAACAGAAAGCAACGAAATACTGAACATAATAAAAAACCTTTAAAAAATCTTACCTTTTAGAACATTTTGAAAGGTAGATTCGGATTCTACACACTATCATACATACTAAATGAAACATCACATCCCACATGGCTGTTGACTAGTGTAATTGATTCTCGGAATCAGCGTCCTGTGATTCGAAACTAAAGTGGATTGGAGCATAAAGCAAATGAAGGCCAGCAATGAACCTTTTATGAAAGCATATGCGCAAAGTAAAAATCTAGAAATGTAAAGGACAAAAATAAACATCGCTCCTAGCTGGGCTTATTAAGGTAGAGCAAATATTTATTTGTTACTGAAGAATCTGCGAGAGAAACAAACATTTTTATCTTTCATCGCAAAGGCCGTTTACAGAGTCTAGGTCGTGCAGATGAAAACTCAGCGGATAAAAACCTAGGTTGACTGAATAAACATTATCAAGTTGGGTAAATCCGAAAAAAGTTACGTTACTATTACTTCATTACGTAGAAAGTGCATTGTGTGTTTAACTTGGAGCGAGAACTTAGGAATCATTCTTCCGCTAGAATGCCGAAAAATTCGACTCCTTAATTCGAATGGACGTATCAGCCATCAGCCTGAAGGTAAGTTGAATCCTCAACCTTTAAACCATTAGCTACAACGAGCAAGGAAATTTGAATAGGGGATGAGACGACTCGATTAGATGAGGGATGAGGTATTTTCCACTTGCAATCATCAATAAGCCTCACATTAGTTTTCATGCTATGGTGTATTTTTTCCACTGCTAACTTAGGTTTTTAAACCCACAAACCAGTTTTCTTCTATGCACTTTTTTCAAGCTATCTCTTTGAAATTTCATATGACGAAAGGTTAGTTGTGAGAAGAGACTTGATAGTCTCAACCTCGCCCGAATAAAGTCGCATTCTCTTTATAAATATTATATAAGAAAATCAGTGTAACGATCGTAAAGTAGTATGTATGTAAATAAGTGCTTGTAAGTATATACACAACTTGTAATATTTATTGTACTACATCATATGTAGTGCATTATAATATATATATACATTTCCAAAATTACTGCAACCGTCTTAGACTGAATTAGAAGTAATACTGGGAAAGTAGATATTAATACATGAAGACGTATAAAATCGTATATCTTCTGGACTCCTGTTGACGAATGTTAGCGGCCAGAAGACTTGAAGGGTGTTCTACTACGGCTCATCTTGTGTTCCCTTATCAATCTAAAGTGTCTACAAAGTAAAAAGTGTTATTTTTTCACTTGTGAGCACTTTGGCCCTGAAAAGGGCCGTTTTCGTCAAAGTGTTTCTATGTAACCTGTGAGTGTACAAGTGATATCTACAAGAGTTTCCGACGCTGTGATGCCTCTGCGGAGGCAACGGCTCGTGAAAATGGCTTCCCGCAACCCTACTGAACCGTTGGCAGCCCTCTCCAAGGAGGAACTACTCCAACAACTACATGCTTCACTGAAATCCTTTCGGCGCTACCTCCCGACCAATGCCCTCGCCGCAGCCTTCTCTACCATCGTCGGGATCGACCAGCCACCTGCTGATGCAGCCACAACTCAAGATAAGGCAGATTACAACCCCCCCGAATATAATAATTAGGCTAATATTCCTCAGAAAAGGCTCGCCGATAGTGATGGTTTTGTCTCTGTGTCGTCAAAAAAGAAAGATAGTGTATCAAAAGGAAGTGTTAGTACAACCCCCCTACCTGTTAGCAACTCTTCTGCTTTGTGTGAAGATGCAATGGATACGACAGCACCCAGCAACAGCAAAACTATCCAACCTGCTGATGCTCATCTTCAACCTAGCCCTGTTACTTCTAAATCATCTCTACCAACCAGGAAACCAATTATCCCTTCTATTAAAATACAGTACGACCATCAATGGGCTACTATCCTCAGGAAACTTAAAGGTGTATGTGATTACCCACCAGTTAGTCAAATGGCTGGTTCTAACCTCATACTTGTTAAGTGTCAATCCATCCCCGATTACTACGCCAGACTTAAAAATGCTCTAAGTACTAGGAATTCACTACTTCACTTATCAAGTGCAAACTAAGAGAAATGTGGACTACGTAATACGCAACCTGCCAGCTGGCCTAGAAGTTGATGAAATCAAAGCTGAAATGGAAGCCTTTCATATTAATATTATCAGTGTGACACCAATGTTCACAACAACACCTACTAAACAACAGAAGTTGGAAGGTCTCACGCATGTCGTCAAGAGACAAGTGCCTATATACAAAATTACGCTGAGCCCTGACTATGATTTCGAGAAATTCAAGAATCTACATGCATTGTTTGATCTGCGTATCGAGATTCGACCCTTCACCAAGCCGGTACAACCATCTCAATGCATGAGATGTATGCAGTTTGGGCATACGAAAAGCTTTTGTAACCTGTCGGCAAACTGCTCTAAATGTGGACAAAACCACCCAATTGCCGAATGTCCATCGGATATTAATGCTCCGGCCAAATGCTACCATTGTGGACAAGGACATATTGAAACTTTCAAGGGCTGCCCGGTCTTCCTCAAATTAAATGAAACTATGAAAACCAGGACAATTAATAAAAGATCAGCGGCTGCCCCACCTAACACCGAGAAGACCTTTCCACCTCTCGATCCTCCAAAGAAGACCTACTCCCAATCTAACCAACAACCAACCCAATCATTTGAACTACATTTTGCTGATGAAGATGAGAATGACGACCTAATGAACTAATTCTTAAATGTTTGGTTAAAGGTATTACGAGGAAAATATAAAGCTGAGAAGCAATCTATCTTTCTTACTGTAATAACAAAATCAAACCGCTAATGGCTAACATCAATCTCATGACGTGGAATTGCAACAGTCTCCGAGAAAATTTAACAAAACTTCTCCATTTCATACATGAAAACGACATCAACATATGCTTTTACAAGAAACCCACCTGGAACCCGAATCCAGAATTAATACTCAACATTACCAATTTGTTAGGCTATATTACAACAAGCGAAGTGGCGGAGTAGGCATCTTATTAAGTAAGAATATTCACTTTACATTACTTCCAGAATTTAGATTATCCTCCATTGAACTTCTAGGTGTAGAAATAATTGTAAATAGTAAACCCATCTGAATCTACAGTGTTTACGTCAAAAATAAGCTGAACAAAGAAGAGCTTCAAGACTTTACATCCATACCCACACCCAGCATTATAGCTGGGGACTGGAATTGTAAACATCCCATATGAGGCTCCAGACGTACAAATTCCAATGGCAGCAAATTGTTTCACTTTCTCCAGTGAACTACATTCCAGATATTATCTCTTCATCAACCCACCTACCAAAACTCTAGGAGTGCAGACATACTTCATCATCTGTACAGAGAATAATAATGTCTCCAATACACTAGTTTTCAGAGAATTAAACTCTGACCATTACCCACTTCTATTTAATATCTCCGAAGCAAACACGATCAATGCCGCCACAAATGGATTCCCTAGAATCGCCTGGAAAATCTTTACAGTATATATCAATAACAAGATCATCTACTATCAACCAATTGATGAAGAAATCACTACAGAAAAATCGACTACCAGATAGACATGAACGACCTCATCAAGCTAGCTAAGGATCACTCTACAAAGTTGGTCACCACCACACCCGACTTCCCTCCCTTACCATCTACAATCAGCGACCTGATTACCAGACGCAACAGGATCAAAAGGCAGTACCAGACCTACCACTGGGTAAAAGACCGCTTACTCCTAAACAACTTAAACAGAAGAATCAAAAAGGAAATTTCCTTATTTAAAAATAAGATATGAAATTCCTACCTTTCGACGGTTTCCCTGGAGGACCAAACACTATGGCCATGTTGCAAACGCCTGACTAAAAAGAACACATAATCAGTACCTTTAGCAAAAGATGGGTTGCTAATATTCAACCCTCAACAGAAAGCAGAATTGTTTGCTATCTACCTCAACAATATTATGACAGTCAACTCAAAGGATTATCACCAAAACTTGGCGGTTGAATTAACAAACGACATCCTCAAAAACATTGCTCCAAAAGATCCAGTTCTCACAAACTGTAGTGAAGTATCAGCGATTATCAAGCGCCTGAAACCCAACAAGGCCCCTGGACTCGATCAGTTTAGTAAAAAAATCCTGAAAAATGTGGTCAAAATACCGTGCTTCCTGGATTTGCTAACCAATATCTTTAATGCCTGCTTAAAAATCAACTACTTCCCAGAGACTTGGAAAATTGGTCATGTAGTGGTATGTATTTCCTAAACCCAATAAGGATCCAACATCAACTGTAAACTACCGACCAATAACGTTACTCTCTTCACTCTCCAAAGTCTATGAAAATATCACTCTAAACCGCCTACTATCTCATGCCAAGGATAATCAAATTATCATCTCCGAGCAAATGGGCTTCCAAAAACAATTTGCAACTACACACCAAATTCTCCGGTTAATAGAAACAATCACTAAAGGCTTCCTGGACAGAAAGAAAATTACTGAGGTCTTATTCTTCGATATAGAAAAAGCCTTCGGTCGTGCATGGCTGAAAGGAACCATCTACAAACTTATGGTAAACAATTTTCCAACTTGCCTTGCAAAAATTGTGCAAGCCTTTCTCTCACAACAAAAATCAGAGTACGAGTAGATGGCGCCTTTTCCAGAACCAGAACAATTACAGCTGGAGTACCACAAGGAAGCATCCTAAGCACATTTCTATTTAATTTGTACATAAAACATTAATTTAAACTTATATGCAGATGATCTTTCCGTATATATATATATATAGAGCTAGAGATATATAGAGAGAAAATATAGAGCTAACAAGGCCATCTATGAACTGAACGCATACCTGGCGAAACTCGAGGAATGGCTACATACCTGGCACCTGAAGATCAATCCCCACCAAAAGCGCACATATGGAATTCCTTCTACATCCCAGGAAAATGGCGACCATCATACCAACAATCTGCCATCAGCCAATTCCACCAGTGAAAGAACAAAAGTTCCTGGGAGTCATCATCATGGAAAGTCTAACCTGGACTAAACATATAAATAGTAGCATCCAGAAAGCAGCCGCTGTCAGATCTACACTGCTCCCTCTCCTCAACCGAAAAAGCAAACTAACAGCAAACACCAAACTTAGGTTAATAAAGTCACATATCTTACCAATTCTGACGGTAATATGTTGCAACGCCACTAACAAAAACTTAAACAAACTCACCATCTTCTAGAATAAATATATACAACTAGCTTTGTGTAGCAACAAATTAGTTCCACTTAAAGAAATGTTACACCATCACCGGACTCCAACATTCTCAGAAAATTTACTGGCCATATGTAAGAAATTCTCTAGGAAATTGCAAACCATCAATAATCCCTTAATACAACTAAGTCGTTCAAATATAAGAGCCTATCTCCAATACTTCCTAAAATAACAAATAATTCTATTATCCTTATTCGTGGATTATAACTTTCTTAGAGGGTTTCCATCGCTCATAATTACTTCCTTAAAGTGGATGAGCAACAAGACAAAAGGGTCAGACCGACCACATGTAAAATCGTATGATAGTTTTCCTGGTCTATGGCGATGTTTTACATTTCAGGTCTCGTGTTCCAGTTTAAATATGACCAAGTACCCACCAAGTACCACCACCAGTGATCGAAGAGTTCGTATTACTGACTAATATAATTTAATACTTTAGGAATGCTTATCAGTCGATGGACAACGGTGAAACTATTGACAGATTTGCAACAAAACAAAATATTAATAATAAAACATAAAAAGCAAATCGAATACATGAAACGACTTCAACCTACTTGAGCCCCACAATACAATTTTGTATGTAAAAACAAATTAATTTCCAAGAGGTAGAAATTCGGAATCATTCTGAAGGTGATCATAGATTTACATAAAATATTGCATTCATAGAAAATGCCTGAACGGTACACTATTCTGCATAGAAAGCTCCAATCATAAGACCGCCAAAAATTATGCTTCGTTTTGTCATTGAGAATATTTGAGCGAATATAAATCACGCTGAGAAAGGAATATTCCAGACTTAGGAGTATTGCCTCCACCATAGATGTCTTCCGTAGAAATGCATAAAAGCCACTTAAGGAAGGACTAACTTCAATCAAAGGATAACCGTAAAAGCAGGACCTTTCTACCTAGGAGAGTGATTCCAAAGCGGTCAGCCGTGAGTTAACCCTCAAAGCGCCTTGTTATCTTCAAAGCCAAACTTTGATTTATGAAGATATAATTTTTTAATCCTCAAAACCCCCCAAAAAACACATACATTATGTTTCACTGTTATCAAAAGGAATGGTTTTGGGCATCCTACCTACAGATTTCATGAGCTAAATATCAACAACCAATGCCTTAATTGATGTCTCTCCTTGTGAAGGTTGGCTTGTCTAAGCTAAATCTCTTTCACGTCAAAGATGGATTCCATCCCCTAAGGGTACCGCTCTTTGTGTCTTATTTCGATGTAATTTCGTGAGACTTACGCACTACTTCCTTAAATTTCGAGACTAAGATAGAACAGGTATTCAAGGATGAGCTTAACTAAGCCTGGACAATCTTGTAACTACAAGTACCATATCGCCTATATTTAAATTATATATTAGATGTTTGGAATGGAGTATTGGGCAGGTCTACCTTTGGATTTCGTCAACTCAACATTAACCACCAATGCCGTAATCGAAGTCTATCCTTGTGAAGATTGGCCGATCTGAGTCTCTTCCACATCAACGATGGATTCAACCTCCTAAGGATACCACTCTTTGTATCATTTCCGATGTTATTTCATGAGACTCACGTACTACTGCCTTCAGTTTCGAGAATTATCCACTAAGCTCGAAGACTACCTCCCCGCATTTCAAATAGACTAACGAAAATTCTCTTTAAGGGAATAATACTGATAGAATAGCACTCGACGTCACTGCAGTCTAGACGTGGGCGTAAGCCCTGCTGGAATATCGGGAAAACCTACTATGGAAAATGTACGGTACTCCACAATACCCATCAAGAATATGTCAGCACCCATCTGTTAACAGGTCTTATCAGTTTGAACGGGATACTTACGGGACTCATTCGCAGTAAAATAAACGAAAATTCCAGAAAGTATTGTAGACCTAGTTTTCCAAGCAAAACCAATGAGTTTGTTGCATTGTAAGGTGCATCGGATCGGTACTTTCGCAGTGTTCGCAATATACGCAGTGTTGTACTTTCGCTCGTAGTATCTCATTGAACTTCGCCTCAATATCCATCCGCTTTCGACAACAATGAGTTTAAATTCAGCTTCAAATCGAATTAGGTCATAATTACCAGTTATCCATGCCGTACTTCATCCCGAGAAGTAGATGGCCAGGGATGAGAATGCGTAGGAGAGAATTTTGCTGCGAATCCGATAACACCGCTATCTCTGTGAGGGCGTAAGCTCTGCGAGAGTTCTATGAAGAGCTACTTCAGTGAATATGTGTGGGACTCAATAGTTCTCATCAAGAACGAGGCTTTTTCCATCGGTCTCCTCTCGATATAATGGCTAGAAAAGGGGTATTATAGGTGAGGTATTCTACATTGGAGTAGCACGGACTACCAATGAATCCTGGGAGTACAGCATTCGCTTGATCGCGAACATTCGCTTGAGTCCTTGCTATGCAATCTGGTGCGTGCATGGTGCTTACCTCAGTACCAACAAGGCAGTATGTAGGGGAGCAAGCATGGGCGGATACATCCTGAAGTTAACCTCATTTGCCATTGCTTTCTTTAAATACCTATCAGTCTAGCGTAAGCTAAAAATGCAATCCTAAAAGATATTAAAATTTAAATTGATCTGATAATTTTCTGAAATATGTTTTTCTAAATGCAATTCAGAATCCACAACCCTGAATCTCACTTTTTTATTAGCACTTTCATTAACTGTATAGTGTAAATGTTTAGCATTCGTTATATTTTTTATTTCCTTAATTTTTCCTCCTTAAAGTTTTCTTCATTAATTTTGATGTTTCTTATACATTTTGTATTGATCCGCTTTATTTTTACATTCCTTGGGAGATTTTATTTTCCTACTTGACAACTTATTGAACAAACACACATTATTCCTTTCAGTATTTTTATTCATTTCGTATGTATTAGGTTTTAACGGATTTGCAATGTTCAAAGTCTGCTGCCACTGAAAATGTTGGTTTGGCGGTTTTTTCTGACTTTCCTTTTTAATGATTTCTCTTCATGGTTTCGTCTACAGTTTTCTTTAATTTTAAAACTTACTACCTGTAAGGTTCCTAGGTATTTTAAACGTCAATATTTATCGGTGATTTCCTGCAGTGGATATTTTTTCCTACAGATTTGATTACGGTTTCTTTAATCCACAGAGTAAATTCAGTGACTGCATACTACAAGGGTTATGACAGCTGAGGTCCTCTATCGCACATATGGGACCCCATCGGAATTCGAACATGTGACCACTTTCAACAAAGGGGGCGCTGTCTACTTGGCTATCCTGTAGACTCGCAGAGTAATTTCCTTCTTTTTCTCTATTTTACTTCTAAACATTTCTCTATCCTGACTGTCTAGGAACATAAAGACAAAGGGGTTGAATTTATGAAGAGGTTAATATATAAAGCAGTCCCAACTTTACTCTCAATAAAATCGTATTCTATTATAATTCGATGTCGAAAAGTTTAAATATAGGCGATGCGGTACTTAACTATGGCTTTCTAGATTCATATCTAGCTTTCCAATGACGAAAACTTTCCCGATTGCTGCATTAAGCTCATCTCCTAACACCTCTTCATTTATAGCCTCGTAAAATATCTTTAGTTAACGGAGAACGTTGAAAGATAACTCTAAATATATTGAAACACCAAGGTTCTGTTGGTGTATAATTAAACTAGTATATTTAAAAACACATTTATTTCTTAAACCCCATAAATTCTTAATTCGGATACATCCGAAGAATCTATTCCTCCCTCACTCGTGTATTTAGTTGAGGAGTCTCATTTTTTTCTGTATGTATTAAAGATTTTAACGTATTTTTAATCTAAATGGATTTTCTATTAATTTTATTTTGTCTTTAATTGCATATTTTTGAATGAATCTCTTGAATGAAGATATGCATTTAAATCTACGCTCAAGTTTAAAGTATTGACGAAGAAAATTTACAAAGAGATCTACAGTTTAGGGTAATAGCCTAGATCAGGGTTGGTAAACCTTTGTGGCAAGAGTGATACAGTTAATAAATGTAAAGGGCTTGCAACTCAATGTGGTGCCAAACCATAGGATGAGAGCGGATGTTATATATTTCATTACCTCAACGACGGGAGTAATATGTTGCAATAGACGTAAACAATCAATAGTAATTATGAGATTCGACAGTTATTTACTCGAGAACTTCATTTTCTGAGTGAAGAATACATAACATGTCGGTAGAGTTTGCGTCTCAAAATGATTCTCCTGCGTGCCACACCGGGTACGCGTGCTATTGGTTTGCCACCAATAGATAATCATCTTAAAGTAACTACAATATTAGTCATTGCAATAAATTGGAATTGAAAAATTGAAAATTCGGTGGATGTATAGTTGTCGTAGAAACCTTTCCTTTTTGCTTGAGTCTCTCCTCATGACCTCAGCAAGTTATCTGATTTGCAAAAATCACCAAGGGGGCTATCTCCCGCATTGCCTCCTTTGGATCAACTAATTGATTTAAGCAGGGGTCAGGATAGTGATCGATATACACCCCAAGATTCGATTTGATATTGTTAAGGGTCGATGACAGCTCGGGGGTCTACCAGGGATGGCCACAAAATATTATCACAACAGAATAATATGTATTTATTTTTTCTGCAATAATATTACAGTATCAAAATTGTATAATTTCACGAGATGTACCTAATATAAGTAACACAAATAGTAAAATAAAATAAATATTTGAAGATATCAGATGCATCATGTATGATCTGTCGTTCAAGATTACGAAGAAGTAATTCGAAACCACCTCAAATTTCTCACGTGAGGGTTATCGCGAAGTCACTTCTTCGAACTTCGATTTCATGGATGGATATTTTTTGTCACTAGCCCGTAGATAAGGATCTACGAAACAACATGCTCCATACAGTGCGTGTTGTCGCTAAAGCAGGATGAGTGTCGTTAGGAAAAAAAATATTCTCTCGCTTTAGCGGCAAAATCGCTAAATTGGCAACTATATTTGCAGCTTCGCCAATAAGAGTTTCTCGAGTATGTGCGCAAGTATTAAAACTGTCTGTCTGTGCAGTCTTCAGCCCAAAGACTTGTTTGAACCTCATCCCCAACACCATCAAGTACATAAAGCTTCGGAGAGGGGACTGAGGCTAGACTAGACAAAATGAGGAGTGAGGTAGTTTCCCATTGCTTTCCTCACTGAGACAGAATGCTAGAAGTGGAATAAGTCCACGTCTGTGAAGAACCATGACTCTACAAGTAACACTTTTAATAGCATTCAAAAAGGATGGTCCTCAATCAATGCCATTATTTAGCATCACTCATACCTCAGTAGCATCCATATTATCATAGCCATGAACAAAACTGAGACAAAAGTAAAATAAAGACATTTTTCATTATCCTGTACCAAAAGACAAATGACAAATATCCCATTCGTTCGTGTATGGTAGCAGAAAGTATTAAAACTATCAAAACTAAAAAAAATACTGGTCTAATTCTGCCCAATTTTCCTTGAAATGCCTCATATAGATCCAGTGTATTAACCAGTGAGTTAAGATACTGCTCCATGGGTCATCCGCAGTCCTTAGCGAGACGAGGCAAATTTATAAATGTTATTCCTCGAACTTAAACAGTTTATCCTGCCGAGAGGAACGAGATGAAGGGAATAAGACACGATCCCATGCGAGTTCTCTCCTCCAAGAGCCTACAAACGCAATTTGCAAAACCTCCAAAGCACCGTACTTTCGCGCCGTGCTTTTTCTTACTAATTGAATCCCGCTTCGTTTCCGCAAGCAATCAGCCCTTACTTTCACCAAATTTATCCGCAAAATTGTCTTATCAAATGAACGCCAATCGAGTTACCTCCTCGAACGATAAACAGGCACGTGGATAAAACTAAGCGCCCGCACCGGGGAGGAAATAACACGGCGGATCCCTTTCGACAACAATTTTAACGCGGCCCGATCCCAACGGGGCGCCCTCCACCGAAACGCTGCTGAAAATCAAGTACAGGGCTTCGAAACATAATACACTCCCTCTTTTACAGCTGAGTTAATCGCCGACCGCGAGTTCGAATCGAGGTAAACGGTCGAAGTATGCCCCGCACGCCTCGCTTTTTTCCGAGCGCGGCGAAACTTCTCGTTTTCCCATCTCTTTCGGACGATTCTTATGAAACATAGATCGCCACTTACCAGAGGCGGAGCGTAATATTTTCGCTGAGCTATTTTTCGAGCTCGTTTTTACCGCCTCGCATTGAATGTTTGAGCAAGTAAGAGCAACAGTTGAGGAAAAAGGGGAACGCATGAAATACTGCTGGAAATGTTTTCAAAGGAAACAAGAGAGAAGCCGTATTTAGGCAGAGGAAGGGAAAATTAATCCGTGGGAAAATGTCGAGTTGAGTGCAGACCTCCCATCAAATATCGAACGATTCCATCTGAACGGAGGAAAATTTCATCGTGAGCCGGCGTATGGTCGAGAGCGTGGAACCCTATGCTCTTATCAACACAGTTTAATTGAATTAATGCTAGTATTCGATGTATTGAAATATCCATCTCTTTCTCTCTCCTCGATCTTGGAGCGCTCCTATGACGGAGGTTGCCATTTCCGATGCTTCTGCGGCTGGTGAATATAATATAATAGTTATTATTCGTCCCTAGGTCCGTCTAGTTTTCTCCTTCCAAGTGATTTTTAGCCGTAAATAATAGTCTTTATGTTTGGCCAAATTGAGACTATAAGGTCTCCTCTTCCATTTAACCCATCGTCGATGAAACTTAGATCTAATCCATAGACAATACTAAATTTAAATTTGATTAATAGGAAGATACTAAAAGATGGAAGATGGGAAAAAACCAAAATTAAGTTATAATTTAGGAAATACTTTCCTCGGAGGCTGAAACAATTATTTGTTGATTAAAAATACCTAAGTGAAGCGTAGGAAAAATTATCCACTGCAGGGAAACTCCCACAAAGAAGGGGGCGTGAAAAACCTGCACAAATCTACTGATAGTAACAACTAAGAAAGAGTAAAGCAGAAACCTTTATTACCTGGATATTAAAAAGTAGTCCAACAAAACACACAAATTATAAACACTACAAATTGTGGACTCTACAAATAAAAGAAAATAAACCATTATGAAAGTGTTTAGAGATATTCTATGAACTGTCGGATAAATGCAGAGAAAATTAAAAACAATAGTTTATAAATGTATGCGCTGCTAAAGTAATTAGTATTGATTCCTTTATAGTCACTAAGATTCACTAAGAGATCACTATCAATAGTTCAATATTAAAAATATCAGAATTACCTAAATACATAAGAAAGTAATCAGTTCAGCTATTGACTTAATTTTATATAAATTTTGTTATTCCATCGGTCTTATCATTTTCTTATTATTCACTGTTTTCCTTACTTTTTTATTATTAGGCTTTCTTCGACTGCCTTTCATACTTATAAAAATAGTACAAATACAATAGGAAGGATGGATAAATCGCACCAGTGTAAAAAAATTGACGTTACTTTAAAAGAAAGAGATAAACTTGAAGTTTTTTGCCCTCAGACGTGTAAAAGAGCATTGTTTTCTATTTTAAAATTGAATGCGAAATTATATTCCTGNCCTATCTGCTTCTTGGGGATGTATCCCAAATCGCACACGATATTAAAACACTAATGAATAAAAAGCTTCAAACACATTAGGCTCAGTAACAAGTGTCTTTTGAAAGTACGAGTTATGTATTTTTAAAGCCATGATGAAATGAAAATTTTTACTAACAATGTAATTTGTACATATCTTCAGTATGAGAAAAGAAAATGCTTATATTTGACGATAATAACAAATATCTGAATTTTTCTTATTGAAAAATCTGAAACTTTTAAATAATTCACACAAAATTTACCAGTATTTGAAACAGTTTGAACGATTTTAATTAATTTTTCCTCTAACGGTTTTAATAATCTCTAATTTTCACAATTTTTTCATCACCGCACGGCGATATTGTGCGATTTGATTACCCCCGCCATTTTGAAAGAAATGGCATTCTCTGCCTAAACGCATGTGAGCACTACCGTAGTAATGTCACTAAATTAACCTATGAGAGTACACAAATATGACATTCAACTAAAATAAAAGGAAAATACGCACCTGTCTCTTATATTTATGAAAATCTAAAAAAATAGCTCCATAGACATATATTTTCTTAAAATGCACACAGAAAACTTCGTACTTCATCGCCTGCCATAACTCAAGTGAGGAGTACTTGGGCGATGTTAGAAGTTTCAAACGTATGTAATAAATGGGACCCAATTGCATCTCAGTTTTTGAGCTAGTGGTGCGATTGGAAACTGGTTCGATATAGGCAACACTCCCCTATAGCTGCTTATTATATAAATATAATATCCTTGCTAAAATCTGAAATAATCTTATTTATGTTGAACAATACTCCGTAAAGAGTTAACTTGAAGAAGGGACTTTTTCGTCCCAATGTTGTACAATAAAGACGTATATATGTTAAGCATCTGCAGGGCCGGTTTTAACGTCAAACCCTCCTATCCTAATCCTAGAACTCAAACCCAATTGCACAAAAAAGCTCTGGAAAGGAAATGGAGGCTTTTGCGAGAAAAGATGACGATTTAAGTATTTGTGGCCCTTTCCTCCTTGAATGAATAATATTACGAATATTTATTCCGTTCCGATTTTTGGCTTCCAAGAAGGTACATTTTACTTGGGCATTATTGGAGGAAGTTTTGCTAAATATCTGTAACTGTGGTCGTAACTGACTAGTAATAGGTTTTATTTCAGACCTTAGTGTAGATTAAAAGATAATAATAATAAAACGAACTTTCAGAAGGATATAACGTAAAAACGGTGGGAGAGGAAAAAATGTCCTAAGAGGTTCGACGTTCGCAGAAAGAGCGAAACCGGAACTGAACAGCACTTTTTCGTTGAACCGAAACGAAAAATATTATGGTTTGATTCCCTGGAAAAAAGTAAACGAAGATACATTTTCTACTCGACACCACTGTACCAAAACAGAAACGAATAACGTCTCATTCGTGATTGACCCTGTACAAAACACGGACCACGAGCCCCACCAGGGCTCACTCCTAAGTCCGAGATGGGTTTTGTAATTTAACTCACAGAAATTGGTAATGAATTTAGAGTTGAGAACGAAATATAATGATCAACAATAGTTTCTCAAGAGGATACATAAAAAAATCCATCTCTCGTTTTCTTTCAAATTATCAAAATCTAGTTACTGAAAAAATACTGTATTATGTAAATTATTTTTCCAGTTTTTTAAACATAACTTTTTCTCAAATCGCGACCCTTTATTTATTACTTCTCCAGAATTGTCAATGCCTGAAATGATATGAAAGCTTCTGAGGTATAAGCGATGCTGAGCCATAAAATTCATCTTGGTTCCTCCCTATTGAACGCTACGGAAAGTGTTGCTCATGGAGTTATCCTGCAGCATTTGCGAGGATTTTACCCTCTTCTGCATTCTGACTTAGTGAGGAAGGCGAAGAACAATTCCAATATCTCACTCCTCATCTGGCCTACTGAGTCTCATTCTCCTCCCAAACTTTTGTTAGCTGATGAATGATAAATGGGAGATCAAACTATCCTTCTGGTTGACGATTCCACGAAAAATTTTACAAATTCACGACTCCGATCACAATGCAGTCCTTTCGCAAAGGTTTTATGACATCCTGGCCCAGTGAGGTAAGCAAGGGGAAACAACCTCACTCCTCATCTTGGTTAATGAACCTAATTCCCTCTCCAGAGCTTTTGGTAGTTGAAGATGGAGTGTTCGAGATTTAAACCGGGCTTCCGGATGAGCACTGTGCAGATACATCATTTCCGGTCCATTACAGCGGATTAAATGTGTTTCAAGTAGTATGCGGTCCAGAATAAAAATGTCTGGAAAAATACGCTGCATTGTTGTTGGAGTTAGAGATGGATAAAATGGAGTTATCAAAGGAAGGGGATGAGGAGGAAAAGGAGCGGGTCAGGTATCCCCGTGGAAAAATAAGGGATATTTTGAGGAGAATAATTTCACGCCATCTCTCCAAAGCGAGAATTTATCCTGAATACCCATTCGCGCCGTGGCTGAAGAGAGTAGCTTTTACTCATTAAAATTCCTAGAATTCAAAACATGTTAATGGCAAAGTCATCAAATCCTACCTTTTGAGGTAGTGGCGATAATCCTAAAGACACAACGAGTAACCTGGCCTTCTGTCTATACATTTAAGTTATTTTAAGGCACGTACGTATATTCGGAGTTTCGGCTCCGCTGTTTTTTTCGATCGTGCTCCATTCACTCGGGTTTCTAGAGCCCTTATCTAAAAGCAAAGAATAGCGGTCGTTTCGATTCACAAAAGGAAACTTAAAAGCTGCGGAAATACACGAGGTACATTTAGCTCACGGTTATGAACATGATCCAGGCGACAAAGATTGCAATGTTTGAAAGCGTTCCTGACTTTCAGGACAGCTGCAGAAGATTCCGAAAAACCGTCGTCAAGGCATCTCGGATTTTGCTCTAAAAGATAACGATTCGACGGAAAACAGCGATGCTAGTCTGGCATCAAAGCCATAAGCTAACGTTTCTCTTAATGAGGAAATGATGTGAAAAACTTTTAAGACTTTTCTCAGGAATGTTTAGAAGAGACGTTATAAAATCATTTGCATAATGAATAACGCTGGACCAACAGTGGGAAGAGACGTAATATAAAACTTTACAACATAAGACTAAAAAGAGTTAAAGAAATTGACAACAAAGAGGAAATTTTTGTATTTACCTTAGGGATAGTATTCACCCTGCGTTTTCTATTTTTAATTACTGAATGCAATAACTACAGGAATAGTTAAGGGATCGAACCGTAATATTTTGCATTCCAGTATTCGCTCCGGTAGAAATAAGGCAAATTTAAGTTAGGTCAGGGGCAGATTTGTCATAAGGAGCAATAGGCGATAGTTGAAAATATCATCCTCATTCCCTCATGCATAAGGGGGCATCAATAAGACTGCTAATAAATTCTCAACTGCACATTGTTCTGGTTTTTTAATTCAAGAAAGAATTTTATATTTGAATCTATTTATTCGGCCTTGACTTTGTGGTAGCTCTCCATTATAAAGAATAAGGAAAAAGACACTTCTACCATTACCACAATAATTTATTTATTTATTGTCGTATAATAAATATAAAAAAATTATAACGGTAGAAGCGTTCTTTTCTCTTATTCTTTATAATTTTAAATTTTTTTGTTGAGTAAGTCTACCTAATATTTTCAAGGTCTACATAATATTCAAGTTTACATAATATTTCAATTTTCATATTTTACGTCACTTTATAATGTAAGAAAATTATCCAACAGCCATTGTAATTTACAGAAATACAATCTATTGTAATCCAAAACTTGTTTGTTTATTCTTGCGTTGTGAAGCGACTGAGATTTCTGTAGGATGTGTATT